>KZ652327.1:98416-111614 GCA_001010745.2 Gerris buenoi
AAGTTTTTATTTTTTATTTTATTTATTTATTTGAAGTATTTTGACTCAAACCCAATTGATTTGACACTTTATAAATCTGATCTTCAGTTTTCAAAGCTTCTTGTTACTTTGATTATTGCATTAATACTGCGTTGACCTGGGCTCCATAACCTATTGAGTATTGTATTGAGATATTATATTGCAATGGAACAGAATATATTTAGGAATGAATTAACATTAACATTTGATTAATAATAAATATAAATACAAAGTGGTTTGTCATCCACTTGTACAGAGTTGACAAAGTTTATGTCAACACTCCCACTCTTTGTCTACTCTTGTACAATGGAGAGGGCTGACCTGTTTCGTTCAAACTTGTCTTTAGTGAGTGGTTTGGTGAAGATGTCTGCAAGTTGGTTTTCTATGTTCTTTGGTTGTCTAACAATGTGCTTGGTTGGTTTCCAGTTACTAGTATATCTTGTCGGATGTAGCTCTTGAGTTGATTTTATTGTTGAATTATACTTTCTATTACAGAAAACATTAAGCAGCATAAAATAAACAATCTCAGCCAAACTCAGTATACTAAAAACTAAAACTAGTCCTCCTGTATTCGCAATTAAGTCAGTAAATACAACTTCTCTGTCATATGGAGTGATTTGCATCTTATCGAAGTAAATTTTAACAATGCGATGTTCTCTCTGAAATAAGTCTCATTGGAAGATCTTTTTGTTTTATTGAAGTACACCTTTCTTATTAACTTTGTCCTTTTGGCCAAATTTTCACCGAGTAACAAAGCATTACTCACTGTCACATTATATTTATTGTCGTTACAACTTGGTATGGCAGTGCTGTAACAGCTTCTTTTTTTCTTTCTCAAATTTTCTGCTAATACTTCTTTCGCTATCTTCATAATATGTGTATTTTAATTGCCTTTTATCTTCAAACATTTTTTCTTTTGTAGCCTTGATGCAGCGTAAAGTATTTTGTCGACAGATACCCATTTCTTCTGAAGAGTCGATAGTTTTCCGTCCCGGTGGTAGTTCCAGGTCTTATTCTAGACTATAGAGTCAATTTTTTCTTCTTTCATGGCTGCCAACCATTTTTCTTTCTCTTGAGAAGATACAGCTTGCACGTCAGTTTTTGGTTTTTTTATAACTTCTGCTGTACAAAGTTGATATTCGTCTTCTCTACACCAGGCTGGACGTTTCAAATTTGTTCTATCTCGTAGAATCATTCCTTCACCATCTCCTCTATCTTCCTTTTTTTGTCTCCTCTTCACTTAATGTTAAATCTAAAACAGAATAGTTATTGTAGTTATTGTTAGTTGTATGTAGTTATTGTTTTTGTACAATGCATCTTCATTAAACACAACGTCTTTAGAAATATTTACTTGTTTTGTAGCAGGATCATAAAGTCTGTAGTTATGGCTGTTGCCTTCATAGCCAACTAAGTAAGTTTTCTTAGATTTTCTCTGGAATTTAGACCGAAACTGTTTTGGAATATGGACATATGCTTCTGAACCGAATTTTCTAAGGTGGCTTTAATATTTTGTTTTCCAGACCATTTTTCATAAGGAGTTTTCTCATCGATTTTTGAAGTGTGTCGATTTAAAGTATATACTGCTGCATTAACTGCTTCTGCCCATAAATTTGGTGGAAGGTTAGTACTGCAGAGCATACTCCGAGCACTTTCTACAATTGTTCTTAAATCTCTTTCAGCTTTACCATTTTGCTGTGGTGTATATGGTGCAGACTTTTCAATTATGATACCGGATTTCTTAAAATGATCAGAGAGAGGGAGATATTCAGTGCCATTGTCGGATTTAAAGAATTTAATTTTGTTACCTGTTTGCCGTTCGAGTAGTTTCTCAAATTCTAAAAACTTAGAATACACGTCACTTTTGTGTTTTAAAAAATAAACTTGGCGATATGAAGTACATTCGTCTTTAAATAAAACAAAGTATGAAGCACCGCCTAGTGACGTCACTGGCATTTTCCCGCACACATCTGACACTATATATTCACCTGGCTTATAACTTATTTTATTTTGGTTTTCTTTGTAGGATTTTCGATGTAGTTTTCCAAACTGACAAGCTTCACAAAAAAATTTATCACAAGAATTTATCTTCAGTCCTGGAATTTTTCCTGCGTCTGCCAAATTTTTAAGAGATTGAAAGTTGATATGTCCTAGCCTTTCATGCCATAGCATAACTGGACTGGCCGTAGAAGCATTTCCTTGATGACAAAGGTTTGGTTTGAACAACATTTTATAGCACTGATTAGTTTGCATAATTCCACATGCTACTACCTTTCCATTTTTAACGATTTCTAATTTATTTTTATTGAACACAGTTGTAAAATTTTTATTTGAAATGGCTCCCACTGAAAATAAATTTTTCTTAATTTTTGGTACGTACAAGGTGTTTTCTAAAGTTTTCTTTTCCCATTTTCCATCAACCAGAGCTAAAACTTCAACAGTACCTTCTCCTTCAGCATACACAAAAGAATTATCTCCTATTTGCACGGCGATATTACTTTCTTTCTTCTTCAGATCACTAAACCATTCTCTGTGAAACGTCATGTGCTTAGATGCTCCACTATCTGCTAGCCAAATATTTTCACATGCATCAATAGACATATTTTTTTCTTCTGCACTAAATGCGCTATCTTTTCTTTCAGTGTTATTTTCTTTTGATTCTTTCTTCCTAAACCAACAATTCTTTTCGATATGTCCTGGCCTAGAACATACATGGCAGATCTTAGCCTTCTTATAAGACTCCTTTTCAAATGATTTGTACCCTTTCTTTCTATACCAGCATTGTTCTTGGGAATGTCCTCGTCTAGAACATACATGGCAGATAATAATCTTTTTATGATCAATTGATTTTGGTCTTGATTTTTCTATTTTTGTTGCAGCTAAAGCTGATGCGACATCATCAACTTCAGTCATTCTTAACTCTTCTTTTAATAAACGAGCTGTAAGATTTGAGAATGTTTGTTTTGACTCTTCGAACGAGTCCCATGCTGTTATGAAGTGACTGTACTTAGTAGGGAGGCTTCCTAAGATTTTGGCTATTTTGTCTATTTCTTTTACTTCTTCTCCTACGTCTTTCAGAGCTTGTGCCAATGATTCAATTTTACTTATGTGTTTTGCCATGGAATCCGTCTCAACCATCTTATAATTAAAGAAATTTTGCTTGAGCATAATCTTGTTAACAGCAGACCTTTGTTCGTGGATAACTTTCAAACGTTCCCACATAGTTTCTGCAGTGTCACAGCACATCACAGTTTGTAGCTGTTCAAATTCCATTGCTGTTGAGATTATTAGCATGGCTTTGGCGTTCTTCTGATTCCATTCTGTTATTTCTTGAATTTTGCTCTCACTGGTGGGCTTTTTCTCTTCTCCTCTTACTATTTTCTCCAAGTCTTCCGCTTTGAAAATTATTTCAAGTTGGTACTTCCAAAGTTGAAAATTACTTCCATCAAACTTCTGGATGTGAATCCCTTTGAACTTATCCATAGTGTATTTTTTCTTTTTAAGAATTTTATTTTCTTCTTAGAGTCCACAATTTTTTTTTCTTGAAGTTTTTATTTTTTATTTTATTTATTTATTTGAAGTATTTTGACTCAAACCCAATTGATTTGACACTTTATAAATCTGATCTTCAGTTTTCAAAGCTTCTTGTTACTTTGATTATTGCATTAATACTGCGATTACCTGGGCTCCACAACCTATTGAGTATTGTATTGAGATATTATATTGCAATGGAGCAGAATATATTTAGGAATTAATTAACATTAACATTTGATTAATAATAAATATAAATACAAAGTGATTTGTCATTGTCATCCACTTGTACAGAGTTGACAAAGTTTATGTCAACATATACTCTCTTTTCTAGGGAAACAATCTATATTATTATAAATATAAGTAGCAAATTTATACTGGTATAACAAATCTATAGGTAAGACGCCAAATTCTTTAAAGATCAAACTTGTATGGTATTTAATTGGCTTCTTTAACCATATTTTAATTAATCTTTTATAAATTAGAACCGATGGTTGATACGGTTTTAGTTAGTCCACCCCATATAGATAATCCATAATTAACGACAGACAAGATGAGTGATTTGAATACCATATTAAGATCTTTTAGTTGCATTGTAGATCTTAGTCTAAGAAATTGATAAATTGTTCGCCTTAGTTTTTTAGTCAGGTATTCAATATGTTTATCCCACCTCAAGTGAGAATCTATAATTAAACCTAAATATTTAGTGTGAGTTGACCTACAAAGAGGAGTGCAGTTACAGCCAGAGTCCAATAAGCAATCAAGTTTGTGTATAATAAGTTTAAAAATTTTAGGATCAGGTTCTCTAAAATCTCATCATCTATTTTAAATTTTTCAATAATACAACTATTCAGAGTAGAGAAAGCTTTCCCATCATGAGAACTAAGATTAAAAATATTTGCTAAAGTAATAAAATGATCCGTGATAGCAGAAGTGTAGACAGCTGTCTTCATATCTAAATCATTTTCTAGATGTGAGAATATATGGTCTAAACAAGATTCCTTTCTACTAGTAGTTCTTGTTGATTCTAAAAGATATTTAGTAAAACCATATTCTAACATTATATCTAAATATAAATGACCATTATTGCTAATATTATCAGGTAGTATTTGTAGATTTAAATCTCCTGTTAGAATATGGTTTTTTATATCTTTGAAAGAATTAAGGTAAGTTTCTAATTTTTCTATAAATATATTCTCATCTAGAGATCTGTATACTGCTGTCAACATAAAATCTTTATTTAATTTTTTTGCTTTGATTTCAAGATGAAAAGAATTAGAGCCATCTATATCACATACAAGTTGTTTACCAGTTAAAGAATTGATATGAAGAATTGATTGATATAAAATGCAACATATCCTTAAAAGTTTCAATGCTTAAGATACATTATATGCACTATTTTTATATCCTTCATAGTTTCTAAATACTTTAGTATAAACATTTCTCTTTAGGTATAGCTATTGTATAAATTCAAGTTTATTTGCATATATTTTATAATTGTATTGGGTTTAAAGCTATGTTTTCCATCTTATGAGCATTTTTTTTTTTTTAATTATTAATTATCCGATATAATCAATTCCTTCTTTTAGATTTAAGTAAGCACTCTTTAAGATGAAATTATTTTTGAATTAAATAAATTTTCTACATAAATCTTAAGTTTTGTTGACAGGTTGTAAATAAAAAGGTATGTGGTTGTTTCGGTACAACACGCAGGAGAATGTCAGATGTTGATATTTAGTTGGAAACCAGTTCACGGGCCGTCAGTTCCACTTACCTTTAGATGTGCTCCCTAGGCTCAGGTGTGAAACTTCCACACATACAGTGGCCCTGCAAACACCTCATCTCCCGTCTATATCCCCCTTTGTGTTAATATGTCCCCAACCCAAACGTATTACCAGATTCAACCAGAATTGATTTGTGTTAGAGTAAATCATTACTCCATACCCAACATTCACAGGCTGTGGAAAAAATGGATCAATTTACAATCTACCTTTAAAGCAAAGGTTAACAAAGATACTTTTTTGTTGAAGTTTATAAATAGAATCAAATTATATAAATATTCTGCTAGTTAGTGTGGCACATAGCTTCATCACGTCTTCTCACGTATATATACTTGCTTGAATTATGTTTTTCTTTTAGAGTCCCCCCTCTTTTATCCCCCTTATTATCTTAGCTATTTTATATCCCCCCCTCCATAGCTTCTAAGTTTAACGAAGGTAGCGGAAGACTTGTGATAGTTCATAAAAACTAAATTTGGTTTATGTCTCCAAATTTATTTTGTCGGTGTGTCAAAAATATCTTAAAAACTACTTATCCAATTTTCAAGATATTTGGATGGATTTTCGAAAATTGTCCAAAGTGGTCTCATATTATGTCCAACCATCAGCACACATTAAATAATTCTAAATTGATATTTTTACTCTCGTAAAAAATAAATATATAAACTTTATAATTTTGTCAAAGAAAAGGAAAAAATTGTTTTCCAATCGTTCTGAAGAACGTACATTGTTTGTCTCCGATTTTAAAAATTACGAGACTGAAATTCGTTTCAGATATTAAAAAACATTTTTGGTTCGAAGTCTGTCTGTCGGGCTTCCCGTCTGTAAGCCATACGCTCAATTTTTGCGAAGCCAAATATCTTCAAAACTACACGTTCGATTTTAATAAAATTTGCATGGCAGCTTACAAATTAGCCCATCATTGGTCCAATGTAACCTTCTGCGCTTATTTTTTTCTCCTCCACGTGCACACAAATATATATTACGAAGGTTGAGACACTTAAAGGAAGTAATAACTAATAAAAAAAAACTTTTAATTCATCAAGAAACTAAATATATTTTGCCCTCCCTCAGGGCATATTCATTAAAATGGCAAGAATACAAGAATCTTTTCACGTCGAACATCTAATATAACTATATTAGGACACTTTGTCCTTCGTCAAAAGATAATAAATAAATTAAAACAGAACGATCAGTCACCAATAATGGAATAAATTGAATAAAACTAACAGAATTAAAAACAACATGAATAAATGAAATAACTATAAGGTTATAGTTATTTCATTTATTCATGTTGTTTTTAATTCTGTTAGTTTTATTCAATTTATTCCATTATTGGTGACTGATCGTTCTGTTTTAATTTATTTATTATCTTTTGACGAAGGACAAAGTGTCCTAATATAGTTATATTAGATGTTCGACGTGAAAAGATTCTTGCATTCTTGCCATTTTAATGAATATGCCCTGAGGGAGGGCAAAATATATTTAGTTTCTTGATGAATTAAAAGTTTTTTTTTATTAGTTATTACTTCCTTTAAGTGTCTCAACCTTCGTAATATATATTTGTGTGCACGTGGAAGAGAAAAAAATAAGCGCAGAAGGTTACATTGGACCAATGATGGGCTAATTTGTAAGCTGCCATGCAAATTTTATTAAAATCGAACGTGTAGTTTTGAAGATATTTGCCTTCGCAATAATTGAGCGTATGGCTTACAGACGGGAAGCCCGACAGACAGACTTCGAACCAAAAATGTTTTTTAATATCTGAAACGAATTTCAGTCTCGTAATTTTTAAAATCGGAGACAAACAATGTACGTTCTTCAGAACGATTGGAAAACAATTTTTTCCTTTTCTTTGACAAAATTATAAAGTTTATATATTTATTTTTTACGAGAGTAAAAATATCAATTTAGAATTATTTAATGTGTGCTGATGGTTGGACATAATATGAGACCACTTTGGACAATTTTCGAAAATCCATCCAAATATCTTGAAAATTGGATAAGTAGTTTTTAAGATATTTTTGACACACCGACAAAATAAATTTGGAGACATAAACCAAATTTAGTTTTTATGAACTATCACAAGTCTTCCGCTACCTTCGTTAAACTTAGAAGCTATGGAGGGGGGGATATAAAATAGCTAAGATAATAAGGGGGATAAAAGAGGGGGGACTCTAAAAGAAAAACATAATTCAAGCAAGTATATATACGTGAGAAGACGTGATGAAGCTATGTGCCACACTAACTAGCAGAATATTTATATAATTTGATTCTATTTATAAACTTCAACAAAAAAGTATCTTTGTTAACCTTTGCTTTAAAGGTAGATTGTAAATTGATCCATTNAAAAAAAAAAAAAAAAAAAAAAATTAAATAAAATAACAAATATTTTGCCAGCAGAAGAACAAAAAAGTAAACCACACAAACTTCTTATAAAGATTGGCCGCGAATTGATTTTTTTTTTTTTTTTTCTTTTCTTTCTTTCTTCAAGAAGCAGTGTGCCAGAGATTTGCCATTTTTTTATAACTGTTTCATTCAAATGTCTATTACTTTCATATGTATATCTTTTACTATCCATATTTAGTCCTTCATAATTTATCTAAGCCTAAAGGAGTAGTCCCTAGACTACATATTATCATTTTCATGTTGTACCTACATTGCCAAAACAATTTTTATAACATGTCAATATCGAAATATTAATAAGTGACAAAATCGATTAAGATAAAAATTAGATAAATCATTCCCTGAGGCGAAAACGAGAAATTAAGTTTAACTCTCTTGGAATATATAGAACATATTCAGAAAAACTTTACAGACATTCTCTATATTATTTTCAGCTGCGTTGTAGCTCCAAATTTTTTTCTTTATTTCTGCGCCCACTTACACTGCAATATAAGGATTAGGTAATAATAAATTAATTAAGGAATTTTTGACTCCTGCAAAGCAATTTACTTTAAAAACTGTTTATAATTGACATTTTGTTTGTTCCATATATGATGTAGATTCACTACCTTTAGTGGTGTGGATTTATTTTCTGAACAACCTATACAGTTATATAACTTAATTTATTATTTATATGTTATAATTAATATACGTGTCAAGCAAAATGCCTTTGCAGCTTGCAAATAGGGTCGTGCTGACATACCCATAAAGAGCGATTAATTATAATGTTGGGGATCCCTAAAGATGGAATGCATGGCCACGTAGGAGGAAAGTAGGGAAAACGGTTTAGATTGAAAGTGATGGGCTTTAGATGTGACTCCGGGGAACTGTTTGTCGAGATTCGTTTACCCCCTTGAACTTGGGGCGAGTGAACAGGAGCTGCAAGAGAAATTGATTGGTAGGGAACGGTAAGGGATGCTTGATCCTTGCCTGCTGGGGCCCGTGTTGCCACAAACAAAACTAAAACAGAAACCTAGTAAACTGTAAATCGACACTTTTGATCCTGAACAAACAAGAGGCCGCCCAAACCATTTGGAGTGCCAGCGAGAGCAATTCATTATTGTCTCGAGTGTCTAGAGGAGAGCCCGACCACTTAAATGAAAATAGTTTTTAAAAACTTTACAGCTGGCTTGAGTCACTCTGTCAACTTGTCCCGACTACAAGGTCTCTCAGGATAAACAGAAAAACAACGGTGTCTTCTTACCTCAGTGATCTATTATCCCCGTCAGTAAAACAATATTATAAATGTTAAGCCATGCAGGGGGGACCTATGGTCCGCGGAGTTCGTTTAACAGAGGAAATTACAAATCACTCGGGTTTCTTTTGTCAAATTGAATATGAGTTCGCTTCTATAATGTAAGAAAACGAGACTGGTTCTTCAGTGAGCGGTCCATTAACCCCCTTCTCGACTCCATCCAAGAGTCAGTTCCGAGCAGAATGGATCTCAAGTACTTGATTAAGCTGGCTCATTTATCCACGGTCTTGATTAGTTTTTAAATGTTCTCGTTTTCTTGACATTAGAACTGGGACAACTCTGAACAAGGAAGTAAAATGTTAATACAGTGCAGTACTAAAAATATTGCAAAAGCTTTTATAAGACGATATTCATAATTCCGATAAATTTCGATAGGTTAATATGTTGTAATAAAAGTTAGAAAAATGTAACATCTATGTGCAACAACTTGTGTTATTTAATAAGTATACACATTATATTGTGTATCGGAGGTAAAGGGCACTATGTGCCAAATTGTAAATTTTTTGGAGAGCTATTTTAATGATTTTTTTTACATATTTTTAAACGTATTCACACATTTTTTACACATCAGGTAAACGTAAACAGCTACATGTCCATACAGTGCTTATTACCTTCCCAGCATGTTGGTTCATAGTGCCTTTTCCAACTGGCTAAATCCGTGATTTTTAGTCTTGGACATAGTGCTTTTTTAGTACCTCTAAAAAACAAAAAAAAATTAATAGGAAACTGTTAAAACCTCAATTTCGTAAAAAATGGAGATAGTGCCCTTTACCTCCGATATACAGAATATATACATTAATATATAAATATTGTTTATATTAACAGAAAAGCAACATTTTCTCTGCCACCTGAAGTTGTCGTCATTTAGCATATTATGACGTTATGGCATCCTTAAAATATCTACCTCGGCTTAACTAATCTAGATAACCACTGGACCAATGAATATGATTTTTTTTTTAGGTAGGTTTATCATACCACGTTGCGCTATCTTTATTTAAAATAGTGGCCATGCAAATTTGCTAAATGTGTCAAAGCGATATCTTTGGAACCAGCTTCACTTGAAACTTGCAATTGTTTATGTAGGTTCATCTTTGCTTCTCTGTATTAGATGAATATATTTTTTCAATCCGCTATCTAAAATCAAGTTACACAAGGAAATAACATCAGCTATTCTTGGTATAAGTTAATATTTAAAAAGGCACCTTCAGTAGTCAAAATTAAATAGTAATTAGGGATTTTTGCAAGTTATCATTTATTCATAGTAGTTTATAAAACTACCGTCGAGAAGAATTAAAATAATTTTAATAAGCAAGGATATCTTTAAGCCACAAAGTTCTCCTCCCCAATTATTCCAATACCATCTCCGCCCATGAATAAATTATAACTTGACAAAATGTTTTATTACTATTTGATTCTAACTATTGTACTATAGCCGATGCGATGGCCTGATTTGATTCTGACTATAGCACTATAGCTCATAAAATTAAAAATAACACAGTTCGAGTGAAACACGTATAGATATGAATAAAAAATCAAGATATTAAATTTAAGAAAATAATTTAAGTGTATCATCGCTTAATTAATTTTTCCATAATATCAGGGTCTAGTGGGGACGAGTCATCATGGGAATGGACCCCAATAAGGCACTAAAGCTTATTGCATTTTTGACGATGAAAACTCTGCGATTTTTATTCGTCTTGAGATTTCTAACACGACGCTAAATCAGTACCCCAACAAAAACACAATCGTAGAAAAAATTAGCCAAGTCTGGCGTAAAAAGTTGTGAGATCATAGGGTAAGTGACCCGAATATGAGACCCCTTTTTTGGTTTTGGTGTAACTCAGGATTTAAATAAATAAACAAAACAGTTGATGTGACAAAAAAATTAATAATATATTGTAATTCAATGGCAAATGTTTCAAAATAATTAAAAATGTATATTTCTTTAAAAAAAAAAAAAATGTTTTCTAAAAAAAGTCAAAATTTTGAGATTTACAAAAGTGGTCCTAATATGAGACCCTCAGTTTAAAACATTTGCATGATTTTTAAACCAATGTTTTACACTTTCCTCTCATTAATGGCAGTATTTGCATTAATACATACATCTGAAAAACAAAAATCAGGCATGATTTGGTAATATAAAAGAAACTGTGCCTAATATGAGACCCTGCCTATGTTAGGCCCGTGATGGGTCTCATATTAGGAACAATCACGTTTATATATTCTAGAACAAATTTGTGAGGTTAGGATTGGTATAAACTTAAAAAGTGAAATACATGTCTTCACCTTGTCTAAATAGCTATCATTATATTATGAATAGATTTTAAGTTAATCTTTCCTTGATGTTTTAAACAAGCTTTCTGTGATGTTCTTAATAAATTTTAATAAGGAGTATAATAAAATAAAATTCACAGAAACTCTCTTCTCGACGGTAGGCGTCCAACTAACTCCGAGACTACTGATAGCCATAAACACTATCGTTTTTCATTTGACTTGCCAGGCTGTAGCACATACCAGCCTCTTTAAGGTGGGGTCTCATATTATGCACGGGTCTCATATTTGGAGCACTAACCCTACGTGTTGCCATGTTTCCCTCGTCCAAGTAAGTTCTACTAGGTCTGATTTATCCAGTACAAATAAATGATGTGACTGTCTATATATTCTTTGCCCCTCACAAACGCAAACATTTTCTTTTCCATATTACTCTACATGTTAAAATTTAAAAACATTATCAGACTTGGCAAATATGCAGCACAATGAGGCTAAAATTAGATGCTGTGTCTTATACAATTTTTGTATCCTCGTGGTGCGACACTAAAATTAAAATTTATTATTTGATTTGTTGTAGTTTAATAAAGAACGGCAGTACAAGCTACATTGATGAATTGTATGTGCTTTTATAGTGAACATACAAACATATTATTTACATGTATCATTAGCAATTAGCATTAGCTAATTTAGTTTTTTATGTATTGCTTCCGAAGTCACTGAAGGTAACGTAAGTATTGTGTTCGTTCCAAAGAAAAAAAAATAAAACAAATTTATTTTGTTTACGAATTAAAAAAAAGCTTAACGCCTCAGAGACCAGGAAACATTTTTATGATCTCGAGTATGTCTGTCAGTGAACATTGAACATATTTGTAAACATTTGTGCGTAAAAATTAGGATGGTTTGTCAAATGTAGCTTAGATCGAATATTAATCACAACCGAGTCTGCTCAACTCATATTTTTTTAAAAAAAAAAACAGTGACACCACTGGGAATCGAAACAGGTATAAACAACCACACTTTCAATTACATACCATGTTTGACCAATAAACAGGACGAGAATAAGCAATGAACCACACTAATACTAATTGGTAGACTCATTTTTACTTCACTCATATAATATTGGAAAATTGCCTACTTAATAAATGAAAGGTTAATAATAAGTGGTTAATAATAAGTCATTAACAAATGCAAATTATAATTTATTCATAGTAGTTTATAAAACTACCGTCGAGAAGAATTAAAATAATTTTAATAAGCAAGGATATCTTTAAGCCACAAAGTTCTCCTCCCCAATTATTCCAATACCATCTCCGCCCATGAATAAATTATAACTTGACAAAATGTTTTATTACTATTTGATTCTAACTATTGTACTATAGCCGATGCGATGGCCTGATTTGATTCTGACTATAGCACTATAGCTCATAAAATTAAAAATAACACAGTTCGAGTGAAACGCGTATAGATATGAATAAAAAATCAAGATATTAAATTTATGAAAATAATTTAAGTGTATTATCGCTTAATTAATTTTTCCATAATATCAGGGTCTAGTGGGGACGAGTCATCATGGGAATGGACCCCAATAAGGCACTAAAGCTTATTGCATTTTTGACGATGAAAACTCTGCGATTTTTATTCGTCTTGAGATTTCTAACACGACGCTAAATCAGTACCCCAACAAAAACACAATCGTAGAAAAAATTAGCCAAGTCTGGCGTAAAAAGTTGTGAGATCATAGGGTAAGTGACCCGAATATGAGACCCCTTTTTTGGTTTTGGTGTAACTCAGGATTTAAATAAATAAACAAAACAGTTGATGTGACAAAAAAATTAATAATATATTGTAATTCAATGGCAAATGTTTCAAAATAATTAAAAATGTATATTTCTTTAAAAAAAAA
>KZ652327.1:123844-144161 GCA_001010745.2 Gerris buenoi
TTCCCCCCCCCCCCCGTTGTTTGAAATTGGAATAATCTTTTATAAGTATATGCTATACATTCTTAAAAGAAGCCCTTTCCCAAGTATTAACTTCCAAACTTCAAAAAGTTCGTCTGGGCTCTTTTCTTATTTTATTTCAAATGAGAAAAAAACCCTAATAGCCGACATCAATGTTATTTTAGAAATTACCGTTCTATATATAAATTTTATTTTAGCGTTTCAAAGAAGTGGAGATGATTATATTAGTGAGGGGGGGGTGACATGACCCCTAAATGGCCAATAGGAAAACCTTTATACTTGAGTTGTTTAAGTAAAAAAGAAGGCTAACTTCCAAATTTCAAGATTCTAGTTAATTTGTTTGAAGATATCATGTGTAAAGTTTTCCGTAGAACTTGATCTTGACTCAAGATGGCGAATCGTAAAAAGATTACTAAAAAGACACTTAGAAACTTCATAGAAAGAGCCAAATAGAAACCAATCTATTACTTTTCATGATTATTGGTCTAGTTGTTCCAGTGATCGTCATGGTCAATCATTGGTATTTAGATGTTATAGATCTATATAGATAGATATTTTCTCTGACATTTGAGATATTCTTAATATACTCGTATATATATATACCAGACAGGGATCCAATGATGTATATAATAATTAATAATCAAGTTATTTTATCAAAAGCTATAAAAAAGATACACAATTTTCCTGGTGGAAAACCATGCCAAACGGAAAAAGAATAGTGGATTTATTTGTATTTTATTTGCTTTCATACCATTTCAACTTAAGTCCGGACGAATTATAGATTATAAAGCTGCACATTTATAATAGTATTTTACATGATAGTCCATCCACCAACAATAAATATGAAGTACTTAATGGTAAAAAGCGATGGATGATGATAAAAAAATAAATCAAATATTTTATGCCGCAGTCGACATTTTTGAAACGATGAAACCGTAGGCAAACGGCAGACAATAAAAATGCGTTTGGATATCACTACGGAAAGAAAATTCATTTCTAATGAATCTATTGTTATGGCTTTAAAGAAGCTTTTACGTCGTCTTCTCTTTATTCGAGTGATTCAGCGTTGTCGTACGGTTTTTATAAGGGGTTTCCCTCCCGGTTTTTTTTTCCAAGATAGTTGAAAAGTTGCTTCAGATTTATGCCAGTGGTGGAAGTTTTCTTGCGGTGAACCTTTACGTAAAGGGGAAAACTAAACTTTTCTTCCCTATCCTTTTCATTTTTGAGGGGATGTTTAAAGACGGGGTTGCAGTTTACAGCTTTATTGAACCCTGGGGACGAACAATGAGGACACAGGTCGTAATTTCAACACCATTTAGTCCCCACCCTGAGACGAAACCAAGAAAACAATTTCGTGGGGTTGTGGGAGGAGCCAGGAATTTCGAGGGGACCACGATATGCTTCGTTAGAACCGTTCCGTATTATCCTTTAAACAGTTACCCATCCCTTGTAACAGCACTTAAACCTCTAACGACAACTATGTTATTTCATTAACTTGCCCTCTCAAACCTCTATACATTTTAGCAAGGTTTCCAATCTTCAAATGGTTTGGCTTTCCACTTCAATGAAGTATATCACTTGATTCAGAATTTTGAAAATCCATCAGTAGCTAATTAAATCGGTAATTTAGAATTGACGCTAGATTACCAGGGGTTATAAATTATGGTTTATATGATAAATAATTATATCAAAGATTAGTAGGTGTAAAATATGATGTATATATTTTTTCTTTTTTAAAAACTTTCGGATTATTTTCTGCTGAACTATTTCTTATAGAAAATAATTTTCAAAAGCGGGTTACTTAGTATTTGGACATGTGTATCAGATCTAAAATGTAAAGATGTGGTTATTAACTCCGCAAGTTATATCAGTAGGCACGTTTAAAGTTCTATCTGGGAGTGTTGGGTATGCATTTAGATGTATTTTTCATGCAGTTCTCTCCTCGAGGGGAATCAAAACAGTAGTTATACAGGGGCCGCTGGAGGTAGTCCAGGGCATCAGGGCAAAATTGGATTTTCTGATTATGGGTGCTATAATAATGCAGTCTCTTGGGTGTTGGGTGTGCTACTTTCCTATAAAAGCCATATTCTTGAAAAGGGCTCGAACAGATCCTCTGGGCTATGAACTCTATTTTTATTGAATTTGAATAAAATTAACATACATATAAATATAAATACTTTGCCACTCACATTTCACTGTCTATATAAACCATAATATATTACCCTCTGTAGATACCTTGATATAGACGAAAATATAGATAATGAAGGAAATTTCAAATGACACAATACAAAATTTGTTAATGAAAGGATAGTTATGTGTTTAAACAAAATAATCCCCTTCTTAAACACNTACTTGGTTTTCTCTTTCTATTTTAATAAAATAAACTATTTGACTAAAGCTCCAAACACGTCAGGAACCCTAAAGTATCTGAATATTTTACTACTTTCCTTATTTTTACCTGGTAGATAGCTTCTAGTTCAGCCGATCTTATCGAAGTGTAGTTCGGACCCGCGAACCGTCGTACGTGTTGCCCATAGATAAAAGAACATTCTATGTAATGACATGAAGGCAGCGTCTGAGTAGTTGTGTTTGTGTCTTTTGTTTTATTGTTTGTAGAGTTCTTGTGCGTCTCAGCTTTCTTCTGTCCACTACTACTGGTGGAGAGAGGAACGTTTGGTTACCCAGAGTGGTCATACTTAATGTTAGTCCTGCTACCTCCGGAAAGTCTTCTGAATAGTATTGACTCTTCAGATGTATGCTCTTCTTCTCTATAGATTTTGGCAGGTTTGGCTAATTTCCATGAAGGAAATACTTTGGGACTATTTTTTCAATTAGATTTTCCGTGTACTACTAGACTTTGTAATTAACCAAGATTGAAGGAGGTCTCTTCATAAAGCAAAATATGATTCATTGGCCAAGAGACCCCTTAGAGAAGAGGCACTTTACTGGACTTTGTCTGAACGCTCTAAGGGTGATGCAAATGCCTGAGTGATGTATCGGGTCTAATCGGTTTAGGTCTTATTCCTCTATTGTTCCGTAAACCATACAATACAGCCATAATCCAACTGAGTCCTAACTTTTGGGCTTATACCATCGTTAATAAGTTCAATTCTTTCCGGTATTTTGTTCATAGGGACTCGATGTGTGACTTCTATGAGATTCCAGTGTCTTTAGCCTGTGCTAAGAACCATATACATATATTATATTTATTAATTCAGTTTATCGAGTGAAAAGTAGGTATTGTTATTCCTCGCTGAGACATTGAGGCTGACATTAGTGGCACAGTTACTGAGTTACTGGAGAATTTATACTTCACCTGCCATATGGAGATGCAATGTCTATACTATTTAAAAATATGATGTACAATTTTCTCAAATAATTTTCTCATGGTATTGGTCATGGCAATTGGTCTATATGACTCTATCAGGTTTGGCGATTCAAACCAGTGTTGCCTCCCATGAGCTTTCGGGCTAGGTATCTGTTGACCACAGAGAGTTGTAAAGCTTTAGTATGTAAGTCAAAACAATTTTGGATGTTTTTGCAGCATGGCATTTTAAATCTGGTCTTGCCCTGAAGCAGTGTTTTTTTGTGATTTAAGAGCTGATTCTATTTTCCATATGAATGAGTGGCACTCTACTTAAATATATTTTTATTGAAGCAGATACCCTTACTTTAGACTTTTGTTTTATACTCTAAAAGTTTCTGGATTTTTTTTGGATGAGCTGACATTAGCAAAATTCTTTGNAATTGGACACCCCCGTCCTACTAACCACGCCCGATGCTGCCTTACTTGCCTGATCGAAAGGCAAGCGCTCTCTCCACCGGGCTACCAGGCCCCCTAAGATACCACTTACACAAGAGGCACTTTACTGGACTTTGTCTGAACGCTCTAAGGGTGATGCAAATGCCGGAGTGGTGTATCGGTTCTAATCGTTTTAGGTCTTGATCCTCTACTGTTCCGTACACCATACTATACAGCCATAATCCAACTTAGACCTAACTTTTTGGCTTATACCATCGTTAATAAGTTCAATTTTCCCGGTATTTTGTTCATAGGGACTCGATGAGTGGCTTCTATGAGATTGGAGTGTGTGCAGCCTGGGCTAAGAACCGTATACATATATGTATATATTTTTTTAATTTAGTTTATCGAGTGAAAAGTAAGTAATGGTCTTCCTCGCTGAGACATTGAAGCTGACATTAGTGGCCCAGTTACTGAAGAATTTATACTTCACCTGCAATATGGAGATGCCATGTCTATACTATTTAAAAAATATGATTGACAATTTTCTCAAATAATTTTCCCATGGTATTGGTCAGGGCAATTGGTCTATATGACTCTATCAGTGCAGGATTTCTTACCAGATTTGGCGATTCGAACCAGTGTTGCCTCCCATGAGCTTTCGGGCTAGGTATCTGTTGTCCACAGAGAGTTGTAAAGCTTTTGTATGTAAGTCTTGAAACAATTTTGGATTCAGTTCCAGTCCCTTTTTTAAGAGAACAGTCACAGCGCGATCGGTAAATTTTTCGATTTTTAACGTATTTTTGAAGTGTTTGCTAAGAAAAATGGGTTAATAACGTGACATATTTATAATTTTCTGGGCGGGGCTAATTAAAGTCTAATTAACTCTCCAATTCAAAAACTTTAGGAGTTTTTGGAGAGGAAAACTTTGGGAGAGACATATTCACAAATAAACAAACAGACATCGAGCTAAAAACTATTCAAATAATCTTAAAAAAGCTCAAATGGGGTAATCCCGTTGAAATCTTGGTTTCAGATTTTTTGGATGAATGCAGTATACATTCCTACATTCCTTCGGAGAAAGTATAAGGAAAAGTAAAACCAGTTACAGCTCGTTCATGGTGGGTACCTCATACAGGGGTGACAACGAGAGGAGAACTGAAAGGGGAATCCAAGAAAATCGTGGTAAAGCCATAGTGGCAGAACCTCTTCCAATAAGTCGGATTAAAATCTGATCCAGTTTCAGTGGTTCAATAAATAACACAACGGATCCGCCTCGGGTCCTGTATGTATGGACCATAACACAACATAAGTATAATTTATGTGAAAGCAAGGTATCACTATGTCAATAAAATTTTAACAAACTTTTTTTTTTAGAAATAGCTATACATCCTAATATTCTTTGTCCAATTATATTCCTTTTAAGAAAATTTAAAATTATTTTGATCATGGAATATAATGTAAATATTGCTTCAAGCATTTCATATTAATGGATGAGGGTTTTCAAAGTAATAAATGTATGTTGATTATCGAATGAAGTAAGTTGGGAATTTTTAATGAAGGTTCTAAGACTGTTAGGGTAATTAATTATTCGTAAGTTGTTACTGTTTCCTGAGTTCGGTGCTCCGGTTGCAAACTGAGTTTCAACTTGTGCCGGAGAAACTCGCGCTTAAATTAAAGGTGATTACCAAGTTGGATTTCCCCCATTCTAAACGGATCTATAAGAGGCCCGACTCATCTCTAACATTTCCATGCCCTTAACCGGTTCCAACCTTGTAAAAGCAAGGTCTTTAGCATAAAATAATAATTTCCAACTATTCACAATTGTATCTACAATTTTACTAATTACTAAAGGTAACCTCAGATGTCAGGCTGCCGAATTCCAATTTTATGCTCAAAGCTCTAGTTTCCTTTTGCCAGAATATGATATTAATTCGTATTAGTTTCCTATCGACAAATTACAGTATATGCTACAGAGTTACGTCAAAGTTAGTACCAACAGAGCTAAATCAGTTGATTTTGTGTTATCTGTCGTTGTTGGTGAGCTTGGCTTTTTATCAAGTAAAAAAACACGTGAAAAGTTCAATTCCACACTTAAGACTAAAAAGCTGAGCTACTAAAGCTCTAGCATAAAATGGCTGAAGAGCTAAAACGAAATTAAACAAACATCTAGCCAGCCCTAGCCAACAATAAATAAACCATTTATCAGATAAGCTATCTGATTTCTTATATACCTTAAAACGAAAATATATTTTATTACAGGGGTGAGGGCAAATGCAGCTCTTATTGACTTTGTGGCTACCGTTAAAAATTTAAATAAGTTTTTGAACCTTATTAAATGGACTAAGGAAGTGTAGAGTACAAGCCGTAAGTAATCCTAATACATGTTATGTAAGTTAACAATTTACTTTGAGCATTATTCAATAGCAGATTCTAAATTAACAGAAACATTTTGATCTTTCTGATAAACAAAAATTTTCGGTCTCTAAAATTCAAGATATCCTCAACCAATAAATTTTCCAATTATCAAAGAAGATTTTTTTGTCTCTTGCCTGTATAAGCCAACATTCTGCGCACTCTCTTTCAAGCAAGTGCACAACATAAGTTTTTAGTAACAGTCACTTATACATCACTATCAGTATACCTTATTGACATTTTCATGTTTAGGCTATGGAACATACCTCAAAAAACGTTACGTTACCTTTTTCACCTGGAATGACATCCAGGCTTCTCTCCCACTAAGAAAGACACTCATCATTGAATCATTAAACAGATATACATAAGAACTGACTTACCCTCACTTGTTTTTCTTATATTCTTCGATCTCTTAGTTAACTGCGTACTTTTTATTTTATAAACACGTGGCCATTAGATCAGTGATATGACAAGGGACAGCTATGTGACATACCATAATGGCACACTTTCAAATTTTTTCCCCCAGGTAGTCGAATTCTTCGGTCAATTGCTCCGAATTATAACTAATTTGTTTTATTAACGATGTAGAAGAAAATAATAAAAAGTTGTTACGAATAAAATCGAAGTATGCAAATTATAAATATGCATACTAAATAAACTTATGCATTAACAAATAAAAATATCCTAACAAAAATACTTAGATAAAAAATAAATAAGCCAAGACTCACGTAAAAAGGTGCGATATCACAGGTTTAACCAAGTCTCCCCATGTCCAAGTAAGTTCTACTAGGTTTAATTTATTAAATAAGCAAATAATGTTGAGTTTGTTGGTCCCCTCTTTCTATTCTCTGTCCCTCACGAACACAAACATTTTCTTTCCCAAATAATTCTACATGTTTAAATTTTAAAATATTTTCTGACAGCAGTTACGCAGCACAAGGATACAAAGTTATATCCGATACAGTGTAAGATTTAATTTTTTTAAAAAATATCTATAAGATAAAACATAGAAAGATATAAAAAATAGTTTTTTTTGTTTTTTATAATAATTATTTTGTACACCTCTCTGGTTTACAAAAAGGGTGTTGTTCAATTCGTGGATAATTGCCCTCATGTAGCAGTATGTTAGAGGCCTAGGCTTTATAAATCAGTGTAGTAAATTTCTTTGAGAAGATGTGGGGTCGGTTTCTGGTTCCCTATTGCAAGTATATGGGATTATAGTGGGTAGGCATGAGCATGCAACACACCAGCTGGTGCCATGACCGATACAAACAACAGATGCTTGCCGTATTACTAACCCTAATCCATTAGTAATCAATGTAATCTGATAACTATTCCACTATTTGCCTATAGATATTAGATAGACTACAAATGTTTCAGAGGTCAGAGCTATACTCATTACTCTAAGCTCTTATCCAAGCGAACTGATAATAATTAAAACAATTTATACACAAAGAGATGATACTCTCAAGCTTTACAATCTAGTCTAAGTCTCTTAGAGACCCCACCATTCTGTTTTAGACTCTTGAAAATAAAAACTCTTTATTCTTTTCTTGTATGATAACGTAAAAATCATGACCCATTTCTTTTCTTTGTCATATCTACAGTAAATTCTTATAATATAATATTCATCTTATGGCATAAATATTAATAAATAAGCACTTTTTTGTCAATACTTGCAGGAGCTTAAGCTTGCATACCTTTGCCTTCAATCACTCGTCAACATTTAACAAAATTACATTTATCTATTGATATACACTTTGAATTCTAATTATACTTAAAATATGTAACATTAGACGAGTAGTTGTGATTAGGTAACATTTTCATTAATATCAAAATGTTTATCATAAGCAACTTTATGTTAACATAAAATCCGTATATTTTACTTTATATTACCCCATGATACATTATTAGCTAGTTTCGGAAGAGTTTTTACCTTATAACTACTTTGACCTTCTATGAGTTCAACTATATTAACAATCAAACTTTATGTAATTATCTATTTCGAGAGTATGTTCTAATTTTCAGATATCTATTTTTAATGATCAGTACAAAAATATACCACAAATTGGAAAGTAATTATAAGGGTTCTGAAAACGAAGGAAAATGGGAAGTAATTTTTTTACAAATAGAACTATTGTGTTTTATGAAGAAAATGCTATACTATTAAATGATTAATGTTATAATTTTATGTTAGTTAAAAAAAAAGATCCAAAATAAATAAAGAAGCAAGACAATATTACGAAAAAATGATTAATATATCTCGATTATTGTTTAATTTTTTTCTTTCTTTTAAAAAATATTCAATACCCTTTTCAGTGACCTTTTTTTCCCCATTCTTTCTTTGAGAAGGTCCTTTTCTATTGAATCAGGTAAATAAAGTCATTCATGAAAAAAACTTTTTTATTTTCAGAGCTTTAATACTTTCTTTTAAAGAATTAATGAATTTTTTCCCTTAATATTTTCGATGGTACGAGAGGTAAGAAATTGCCTTTTACTTGGTCGATTTTCAATAGAAGAAGTAAATTAACTACTAAGTGTATCCGGGTAAAAAGGATATACGAAGAAGTATAGTAACCGGTGTTCTATTTTAACTCAGAAATTGGAAAAAGGATTTAGTGGTATTGACTCTGTTATCGATAATAGATTTCATAGAGGTTAAATGTACGGAAGGCATGTAGGTGAGTGGAAGTGCCTGTAGGTGAGTTATAGAGTGGTCCACGTGCGGTCAGCATTGTATTGCTCCGAGAGCCTCTTGATTAGTGAGGCCATACGCCAGCCAACTCTCCTATGTTCAAGCCTATTCTTACTTTATGTTCGCACGTCTCCACCAGATTTCGACAAGACAAAAACTTTAAAAACATCTTCACTCGGACTTAACCTAATAATCTAACTAGACCCTTTTTAATCTAAAACAATCCACTTATTTTACTTACCTTGTTGTGGCATTCCGTAACATAGTGTCCGCAATCTAACTGTTAAAATGTTGGAAGAATTGACTGTTGTAATTCATATTTGATTTATAATTTTTAAAGACCCTAGTAACATATCTAAATTACGACACCGTACTCTGAAGTTTCGTGCCGATCATTTACAGTAAAAAATTTCTCACCGCCAGTGATGAATGTTTCCTAAATGAAAAATCCCGGAATTATCTTTATATCAAATGATTGATAACATCGTGATTTCTATCCTTCTCACTTTAGAGTTGCTAGAAGGAAAGGTAGAATATTTTTCTCGGTTCTCTTCCCCGGTGAAGATGATGCTATTGATGAGGGCTTTACCCCATCCCTTACCTCCCTTACTTAAGGTATCTATCAATTTACCCCACACCACTGTCACATTCACCCCACAACCGATCCATTCTCTTTCTTTATCTTCGTCTCTCCTGTGGCCCAAACCTCAAGTATTCGGTTTTCGAGTTCACATCTATCAAACTCTCAGGCAACACGAGATTTATTGCTATTTCCTGGAAGAAACGCATTCTCGGTCGATTTTTTATTTATAGAAAAATAAAAATGAAAGTAAAATAAATATTAAATTGGAACTGTCTAAAAATACATTTAAGTGGATTTATTTTCAGGCATGGCTCTAAGTTTAAAAAATTGAAGCTAGACTCTTAATATGTTAAGAGTACTGTTAAATAAATTTAATTTAGAATGTGCAAGTATTTATTGTGAATTAGTTACTCGATGTACTTGTTTAATGGTACTGTGTTTCTTCCGAAAACAAAAGTGGTGGTAAGGAGCTGGATTTCTTATCTTTAAGATAGGCGCAAGTCACTTCAAAACCATTTTCTCCAAGAGTTTTGAGATTAATGGTAATAGAGAGATTGGACGATATGATATTATTTCATTGGCCATTGGCTGAATTTGAGGATTTTATTTTATTGACTGGGTATCAGGAGCGTAATAACTTCCGCTACATTTGAATAGATTGGTACATGTTTTAGCCTATATCCAACATTGAATATGTGTAGCATCTTCCTGAATGTCCGGAGCCTTGCCCGGTAACTCTGTAAGTATTCACCCCTTAATAAGATCATATCCAGGAGATATTTTAGTATTAATTTATATTCATTTTTTTAGTTCATTTAATGATACCTTTTTTAATTTCCCTTTTCGGCACTGGAGTTGTATTTACAAGTTCACTTTGCTTTGGTCCAAGTCTAAAAGTTTCCTCCAGGTGCCACGCTAAAAGATCTGCATTCTCTCTATCACTTTTTGCCCAATTTCCATCTTTCTTCCTTACATGAGAGACATGATAAGGAATATAACAAAATAAAGTAAAGGCGACTAACAAAATAAATGTGCTGTAAAGTCAAACGATTCTAATAGAAATGCGTATAAAACTCGTATTACGTATGTTTAGCTTAAGAGCATGACTAACGGATCAAAACCATAATGAAATTCATATAGTATATATAAACGTTATTAGTAATCATTATTTAGTCAACATTTATAATTATTATTATTTGAACGCATTTTATTGTATGCGCGGTAATTGTAAATCCATTTTTGTCTTACTTGTTACCATCCTCCTGGTGTACAATCAATAAATAATTTAATTAAACTTTTTTTTATTTAATTATTATTTTTTTCTATCATGCCAAAAGTACATGTGACATGCAGCAAATATTTTTTCCTTGTCAAAGTCGTTCATATAAATTTGAACATCATTAGGGAGAGATTGAGATCAAGTCGTGAGGTATCAATTATCCGGGCTTAGAGCAAGCTTAGGGGTTTAGTGCAGGGGTGGCTGTAACAACGCTCTGTTGTACGCGATTTAGCTTAACCTCGGACGTGGAGAAGCTTCGCCTCTTTATGAGACGTAGACCATCCCACGGGACACTCTTTCATTAGGGACAAATGAGCGCTACCCAGCAATCAGATTCATACTAGGGGAAGGGTCGCGAGCAGGAAAAAATGTAGAAAAGAGGGTTAGTTGAGAGTAGAGTACTAAGCGAGGGAGGCAGCTGAGCGTGAGTCAACCCTTACAATAGCCGTGTTAATTGTAACCACTCGTGTAGGTTATAGCTGTTGAGCGATTTTTTCTTGGGCACATGGCACTCCTTATCTGGACTACAACAAAGAACAGTGAATACTGAATGATGAACAGATGAATTATCCAACTTGCTCAGATCTTCAACAGCTGACTTATAGTAAGAGTGCACTCTAGGAAACAATGGAATAGCGTTTAGCCTTCTGCTATAATCCCCGCAAAGAAAAGTAGTAACCACTTAAATAGAATATAATAGTTAGACCAATGGATTATTAAACAAGCATCGACACAAGCTACAACTTGTGGTGAAGTTTTTCTGAGGACAAGCATCCTCTTTTACCAATCTACTATATACGTGGAATACCAGACTCAATCAGTCTCTTCCCTTATACACAAAACTAACTATCCCTGCAGCAGTTAGTTTTGTTAATCTCTCAATACATCCTTACTACCACTTGAAAAATTCAATTCACACAGAAAGACAATTTTATTATTCCTCCTTACTGCCATTAAAATTCCTTAGTAATTAATATGAAAATAAAGTTAATATGTGACGTTTATTCTCTCTTCATCTTGGTTAATAATAATTAGAATGGACTTTGACAATTTTATTAATTAATTATGAACGAGAATATGGAGTAATAAGAAAACAAAAATATTTTTTTCCTTTTATATAGATCAGTAAGTTATGTATGTCAAAATTGCAACTAACCGATTAAACAAAGTGTTACAAAATGACAAACAAATTTCAGAAGCATTTAAAATTTAAAGAAGAATAATATCCAATGAGGTTTTATATACAAATTTTATAGACTAATGAAATGTAAAATAATTGTAAATAGATTTAAATAGGACATAATAAGAAAGTAATTATTTTTTCACTCATTGATATTAACTTGATAAAATAGTACATTAAATAAATTTTTAAAATCGGTCAGTTATCGAGGATTGAATGCAAGCAACTAGATAGGGTCATTCAAAAATGGATGATGTCATTCAGGTGGACCAGGAGTTGTCTGCTAAGACACATTGGAGTGGTGAGATATATATGATGGAACGGGACACAAACTAACCCGCATTCCTTTATTAAAGAAAAGTATAAACAAATATTTACCATTACGATATCGATTATTCATAGCTTTATGCTCACATCACTTTTTTCACTTGAAACATTATTAGCTGACGCTAGGAGTTTATTTATTTATTTATTAACGATTTTTTTTTTTTAGTCCTCAACGGCAAAACGCCACTAGTGAGGCAATCATTTGAGGCATAAATAACATAATTTAATACAATACAATCTTAAAAAGCAAACATCTAGATTTAAATAATTAAGTAATAACAAAGTATAATTAAGTAATAACAAAGTTATAGAGGGCTCCATGCTTGAGGATAAGGCTGGGTTTACTGCTGGGAGATCATGCCTTGATCATGTGTTTAGTGTCCGTCAGATTACAGAGAAGATGGTAGCCAAAGGGCGAGATGTCCACATGGCCTTTGTGGATCTGGAAAAGGCCTATGATTCCGTGCCAATCAGGCTCTTGTGGAATGCATTGGAAAGAGTAGGCGTTCAGAACTCCATNATTAATTTAGTACGATTTGAAGTGCGCAGAAGGTTGAAATTAGGCAGGTGCTATCTGCAGGCTACTTTCGATAAACCATAAAAATGTCATAAAAATCAGATGATTAATTTTAAAGATATGGCTGAAAATAAATGTATGTTTGTGAGCATGTGGAAGATAAACAAATAAGCGCAGAAGATTGAAACTTATATAGGACCAACAATGGCCTAAGTATGACCTACCACCCAAATTTCATTAAAATTGGACGTGTAGTTTTTAAGATATGGTTGTTCGCAAAATTTGTGACAACCGACAGATCGACAGATCGACAGACCGACAGACCGACAGACCAACAGACCGACAGACCGACAGACAGACACGGAACCAAAAATGTTCCCTAATGTCTGAAATGTATTTCTGTCTTGGAATTTTTGAAATTGGAGACTTAAAATTTTTTCGAACGATCACATATAGTTTCCGTTACCTTCAGTAAGCTCGGAAGCAATAAGAATAATAATATATAAGTACAAAATTAAAAGCTATAATAATACTGATAACGGCAAATCTTTGAAGCATAAACATTTTAATAATTAAGTAAGCCTGGGATCGAATAGGAAATAGGAGTGGAAACAATGAAAACAAAAAAAGAAAAGGGAACAGTGATAACATTAAAATTTAACTCTGACTGAAGGAAAAAACGGAGCGAAAGGAAGAAATTTCATGGACTTGGTCATTGGTCAATGTGGCGGAGGAGAGGATTAAGGGAGGTGACACAGCGGACGAGAGGATTTAAAGGTGTGAAATGACGGATATAAAGGGTACGACCAGCACGTCTACCAGCAGGAAGAACAACAACTTGACTCATCTCCTCGTATTGATTGCTAAATTATGACGCTCACTGATAAGAAATATAGCGCTCTGTTCTTAATCCTTACAACATACCCAATACTGCAACACCCAATTAGTCCAAGATCCGGTATAAGGAATATGTACCCTCATCTGTTATTTAATTGGAATAAAGAATATATGATAGAGAATGTGTAGAATGATTCATCACAAATAGGTTGCCTAGCGAAATCGCGTACCGATGATGTTAAATAATAAACTGTTTATAACCTTCCCCTTACTTCAACTTCCCCGATGTGTTATTTATGAAAATCGAACATTAACTGAGAGAATCGACCCCAAGGAATTCAAAAAATAAGGGTTGCCTACTTTCCTCTCTGGAGTTGCCAGGTATAAACAAGTGAGTGTGAGTAACGTAATTAATATACCCTGATCAGTTCTTATATCGAGTTATATATCAAATGAAAGGTAATTTTATTCCAAATCCAACCGTATTAGGTTGCCTTATCAAAAAGTTGGATGAATCCATGGTTGCCTAGATGTTAGATCTAAAATTTTGAATTTAAGGCAACCTAATGCGGTTGGATTGGGCATAAAATTAGCTTTCATTTGATATATAACTCGATATAATAACTGATGAGGGTATATTAATTTCGTTACTCACCTGTTTATACCTGGCAACTCCGTAGTTGTCCAGAGAGGAAAGTAGGCAACCCTTATTTTTTGAATTCCTTGGGGTCGATTCTCTCAGTTAATGTTCGATTTTCATAAATAACACATCAGGGAAGTTCAAGTAAGGGGAAGGTTATAAACAGTTTATTATTTAACATCACAGGTACGCGATTTCGCTAGGCAACCTATTTGCGATGTATCATTCTACACATGCTCTATCATATATTCTTTATTCCAATTAAATAACAGATGAGGGTATATATTCCTTATACCGGATCTTAGACTAAATGTTTCATAACATAAAAGTTAGAAGCAATTTGAAAGGGAAAGCCATAGAGCTTTCTTCATTCATGCGGGATTGGTCTAAATCGACTATTTTTATCAAGACTAATTGTACGAACAATATTAGGGAGAACTCCTTAGAATTAGAAATTCTTTTGACCTAACGACAAAATTGTAATAAAGGATTTTCTTAAATATGTTAAAATGCACCATACTTGTTCTAAGGCTTCTACACTTATCTTATGATGTCATTATTGGGAATGTCGGCTTCAACCAGGATTTTTAAATTCATTTGGTTACTTATCTCTTGTAGTAGGACTGTAGGACTAAATTGTCCGTTGCTGGTAGGGTAGATCCTCATTTCCGAAGTTTATTAGAAAATTATATACTGAAAACAATAATAACAAAAACCAGTAGATTAACTTTATATAATACATATTAATATTAAAATATAGATATATAACAGCGCATGCAATGTTTCTATTCAAGAAAACTCCTACCTATAGACCTTGTAGACTTTTAAATTATAATTAAAAACAAAAAGTTTTTGGCATTAAAGTTAGAAAGTATTTGATATTTGCAAAAAAACAGTGTTTTTGAAATTAAATGTATTTTTTATTAAATATACATCAGAAAAATATAAATTAATAACGTGAATTTAAGATATAAAGATATTTATTTATTTTATTTATGCCAAAAGTATTTAATGAGAAAAGTTAAAAGGGGTTTAACGGGGAAGGGGTTTAAGGGAAGGGTTGGATATAAGAATTTCCTTACAAGAAAGGAAATGATAAAAATAACCTTAGTAACAGGATACAGGAAATAGATTTTCCTGCGGAAAGCAGAGCAGGCTATCATAATCCTTTAAAATGCCCTCACCTTGGTCCAATATCCACCCCCACCCACAATTTCCTTGAAATAACTTAAATTTAAACTTTTTCTTATTTATTATTCTAATAATTTCAATAACTTCTTGATAAAATATTCAGAAAAGTCTAACTCGTAATTTAATATTTCAATGAGTTTTACCTCAAGTTAAAAGCATTTAACAACTGGAACAAAATAGTATTCATTAGAAAGATTATGATGAAATGTTTAATTAATTAAAGAAAAAATTACATCATTAACGTGTTATACTATTGAAATCATTGTACATTGTAAGAGAAAAGGGAAAGGTATTATGAAATCAAATCTAAAAAAAGAATTGCAATAAATTTGTTTCATAAAATAATCAAACGCTGCTGCACTGACTAGAGCATAAAATTTGCTTTACATTAACATGATTCCAATTTAAAAAAAAAAAAATAATAATAATAATTAAGCATTTTAATTACTTAGTTGAAAGCATTTAAATCTTAATTTGATTTTCAAAATCTGCAAATAAAAAAATAATGTAATTTCTCAGGGAGAAAACTATGCATCCGTCTACCTACCTTGGTTAGTTTTTGGCCTATAAAGCATTCAACACAAATAGAAGTTACTGTCTAACAACAACAACACAATAGCAATAGAGTAACTTAACTCGAAACCAGTTCAGAATCTAACAAGAGTTTATACGATATAAGTGTTCCATTGGCGCCAAAGAATCATTCTATGAAGTGGCACAATATGTTTGTGTCATCTTATGTAAAGGGAAAGAAAATTAAAATTTATTTTATTTGAGTAACTTTAAAGAATTAACTCAAACGGATTAATAAAAGCTCAGAAGCAATAAAAATATTAATTCCCGTCTAATTGTTATTGAAGGACATCTAGCACTCGGTTGTTGAAAAATTTAATTTCAATTATGAGGCTTTGTGATGGAAAGCGAAGGGAAGAAGGGCGAGAAGGGGCGAGGCAGGAGATAAGGTTAGTTGTACTGAAGGGGTCTGTTAGGTTATTAAGGAGAAAAGATTATAAGGGCTTCGGTTTAATTCATAGATAAGAGCACTCTGCCTGGACTTATCTGCTTCTGAGCCGACTCCAACACCTTTCTACAGGATTATTTCTCCAATAAGCAAGAGAGATGAAGGTGAAGATGTTCTACCTGGCCCCCGTATTGCCACCTCTCTCTTTCAGATACCCTTGGATCAACGGGATGGGGTATCAGCCCTTCCATTAGGACAAATTACTAACTTCACCTTGCGTTTTATTCTAATTGAACATTTAATTGTAATTAATGTCAAGCAAGGAGGTAATTTTTATTTATTTATTACTTATCCTTGCTTTAGTTTCATGAGAAAACAAAAATCGAATTCCTTCCGTTTTCCTCCTCTAAAAAAAAAGCTGATTATATTTTGAGAATTAAAGATGTAAGTTCTTTAGTGTTTTTCATTATTATTATAAAATTGTATCGACATTGTTTTTTGTTAATTTCCTAACTTCTACCTTTTTTTGTACAATGAATTTAGAGTTTTTGATCAGTTACTTTTTATTTTCTAATAGTAGTGAATGCAGACTGTGCAATTATTAAGAATTTTTAAAAGTAATAATTAATTCAACTTTGGCACATTGGATCCAGTTCCCCCTTACACAAAAGTTTATTTACTAGTTTAAATTTATGATTGATGAATACTGAGGTTTAAGGCATGACTATTCACACTAATCGTATAGTTCTGTATCAAATTTTTTCCAGCGACAAAAAAAGAAAGTAATAGACTGAACAATTTATTACGATTAAATGGTACTAGAATTCACGTAAATAATATACGCTTATAAACATACATACTTGATATCGGGCCAAAACAAGGGTATAAAACCAATAACAGTAAATATATAATATATGAGTCAACACAAGATCATTGAGCTTCATCAATTTATAAATATTATAAAATAAAATCACAAGGAAGTATACTTGCGTGCAAGGACTTTTTAGGGTTTCGTTGATGATTAAGCATACCCTTTATATAATTATGATTTTTTCTTTGACCTCAGGGGTCCCTGGTTCGATCACCCGAGGTTCGATCACAATGTTTTTTATCGGTAATAATGACAAGGTAAATTACATTTTTCCAGGGAATTTTAGGACCAGCCGTTATATAGTGGTTAGAAAGGGGGAATTTGTTGGGGTATATTTTGACTCATAAAACCAATAAAGAATGCAAAATTTGAAAAACCTATATATCTTTGAAAACATATAATATATTTGTATCCTACTCTTTAGCAGCTTACATATGATACATGATACCTCTCTCAAAATTTCATTGCCCCATAGAAGGCATTAGCATAAATTACTTCGAAATTTTAGGACCAGCCGATATATAGTGATAAAGAATGGAAAATTTAAAAAAAACATATATATATATTTATTTGTAACCAACTATTCAGCAGCTTTCATTTGATACCCAACTCAAAAATTTAAATTTTTTAGTTTACCATATATTTACGAATTTTGTGCCTACGCATATTTAATTTTTAACTTTTGTATATTTCTCCTACGGTTGGCTCAAAGATTTGTGCCAGTATTTCAAGTTTCAGCTCTTAAGCTCAAAAGGTTCGGGCGCTATGAACCTAAGTGTGACGGGCAACCGGAAACATATCAGCCTCAGCAAAAGGACTTTGAGATGTATCTACGAAACCCTAAAAAGAAATGATGAGTCTTAAATAGATTTATTATTTGGAAACAAGGGAATTTGGGGCTCCTTGTACTGTGCATTATGAAGAAGTCTCTCGTCAAAGTTAGGACACGAGTTGGGGGGCCAGACGCCTGTCGGTCGGGGAATGTACTTGGTGCAATATGGAGACTGGGACTAATTACGCAGTCCAGAGCCGTCTGGCCCATTGACTCGAGGGAGCCTGCAACTTGTTCTTTGAGAAGAGTGGACAGAGCGTGATCTGCATGCGAGACCTGATACTTACTTCAATTACTATGCTACCTCTTGTAGCAAGCACCTGAATCTGGGTGGCGCCTACACTATACAATATTAAATTAACTTCTTTTTTACCCCTACACATTGTTTTGAACTTTCGGTACCGCCTAAAGATGTTATCCTTACAACTACGTGTATACTTAATATATACGCTTATAATTATAGCATATTGATATAGATATATATACTTATTATACCTCTGAGCCAACACCTTTGTGACAACTCATGTACAGCGTCTGACTTGGGCAGGGTATCCGTCTTACATTTTCAGAAGGCTGGCTTTTCCTCAGCGGGGGCTTTGATATTTTTTGGAAAAAGAAACGTCTCAAGTTAGATTTTTAACGCTATTATACATAGTCTAGCCTTTTAACCCAGTACACATACGAATCTTTTAGAATTTTGACCGAAAAGAAATGATTTGTATATTAAAAATAATTAAGTAAACATATAAATAAGTATAATAAAAGAGACGTGAATGAAAACGTGAAAATTATTTGAAAATATCTTTAATTGCATGTAATTAGAACCGACACTGTAGAGTACAATAGTTTAACTTTTAATAACTAAATTAACCATTTTTGAAAAACTCATTGTACTATACTTTAACTATTTGACAAAAAATAAAGGTTTTTTATGGTGTCTTATGTGAATCAGCAAGTTTATTTTTTTTTATATATGTATATATTTTTTTTTTCAAAACCGTTTTTATGTTAAAATACTTTTAACTTGAGGTTGAACTTACTCATAGAAACATTAAATTATGAGTTTCTGAATACTTTATCCAGAAGTTATTGAAATCATTAGAATAATAAATAAGAAAAGTTTGTTTTTAAGTTATTTAAAGGAAATAGTGGGTGGGGGTGGCTATTCCACCAAGGTGAAGGCATTTTTTTAAGGATTATGATAGCCTTCTAAGCTTTCTTATTTTTATTTAATTTATTATATAATTAGTATATATGTATTTAAAATACGTTTGAAACAAAGGTACTTTACTCTTGACATTTTTTGCAAATTCATCGTAACAACATGCTGTACGAGTACATTAATAATTGGGTAAATTTTTTCAACTACTTAGTGTAAGATCAAGCAGGACTAATGCCCAGAGGCTAATGCCAGATGCCTAAACGTTTAAAAACATCTCTCTAAGCTATTTTTTGTAATTTGCACCCTACGTGCACTCAATCCGTAGATACACTTTATATAAATCTCGTGTATCTATAGAGAGGGTAGAGAGAGTTTAAATACCATATTTCTATAAATCTACGTATTATGTATTAATAAACTAAAATTGCATAATCGGTGAACGCATCATTGCACGTAACACGTTTTGGACATCTATAAAATTTAGGTGTTACACTCACCTTGCTTATAACTTAGATCAAATTATTGGTCAAGGGATCATAATTATTAAGTGAAGTTACAAATAAGTCTTACTGAATTAATTTAGAAATCAAGATTACTGAAATATTTCTACTGACCTTTGATCCAAATCTATTAAGTACGCTCTCTAGTAATCCCCTCTCACTTTTAAAATATAATTAAAATTGCTTAATATCGATCAAAGTTTTTAAATGTTTTATATTATTACCATGTCTAATCAAAAAAATCCATCCGGTTTATTTTAATAGTGAGCATTATAGTACACTAATATGCATTTTATTGTATTTGATATGTTGACGGATTTTAAATGACTTTTATTATTACACAAAAAACTATAGTACACGAATCAATTGTTATAAAGATTCTAGTTTGGAGGAATATATATATACATATATATATCTAGGTGAAAATATAATAAATCTGTACATAACAACAATTATTGTCCTCTTAAAGAGCTTTTCAACGATATGCATCATAAAGGATATTCATTACTTTGACATTTGAACCCCGTACCCCTGTGTACCAAAATTAAAATTTTGAATATTCATGTA
>KZ652327.1:145015-159543 GCA_001010745.2 Gerris buenoi
TATATATATATATAAACTAAATTGTGGGGTTACTGATGATGTCAAAAAATAAATTCATTAATATTTCAAAATGTTAAAATAATATTTTAGATATTTGTAAATTTTGTTGTAATAATAACTATTTTACTGTTGATAATGAACTCTGCAGAGATTAACAAGGAGTTCATATGGAAGGTAAAGTATTTCAATAAATGTAAGTGGGATATTTATAAATAGACTTCTCACAACAGTATTAGATAACTGCTCTTTTCAAACTAAATTTATTTCTAAGTGCATAGATGATAATATCTTTGCAGTCATTATTAAAAAGCCTATTAACCAAATTATCAATAAACATGATTCGTATAACAAAAATATTATATTCACTATAGCAGAAGAACCAGGAAACTGTCTAAATTTCCTTTTGGAAGTTTAGCTATTACATTATTTTAAAAATAAATTAAGAAACAAAGATTTTTTAATTTCTACTCTATCCACCCTATTTACAAGAAAAAGCTTAAAAACATGTACCCAATTAATTAAAAAAAAAAAAAAAAAAAAAAAAACAACTTTGGTATTCCGCGAGTTATATTAATCAACTTTCTAATACAAAAATAATTATTATAAGATAAGACCATAATAAAAAAAAAAATCGGGTACGGGTAACCTCGGAACTTTTCCTCTCTTCAGAGGCCTCTAGTACTTGGATGGGTGACCGTTCTGAACTAACTGATTTCTTATCATTCTTAAAAAACCTTATTTTTAATAACTATATATTATTTAATTATTTGAAGTTTGACGGTATTTTGACAGATGTAAAAAAACTTCCTTAATTTTTTCCGGTTCCAACTTTATGCTATAGGTATGTCAAAATCCAATTTATACTTTCGGGATTATTAACCGTCAAAGTTTAAAAATTCAAAAAATGATAACTTCAAAATGGCATATTGGCCGCCTGTTTTCATGGCAGAATGAAATTTGGTGAGCTTGTTTGTTATACAGAGAGGCAGGGCCGGATTTAGGCATAGGCGACATAGGCGGCCGCCTAGGGGCCCGCACCACAAGGGGGCCCGCACCACAAAGGGCAAAGAAAGAAGGGGGGGAAGGTTTATAACAAGCCCAAAAAAAGGCTCTTTTATGCTAAAAGTATCATTGATTCCACCAAAAGAAATTAAAATCAATATTATTTATTTTGGCGTTCTATCAGTGTAGAAATAATAATCTAAAATCTAGGTCAATCTAGGTGAGAAAAAAATCTTTATTTTGACTTCAGATTCGGATTCAGCAACCTCGAAAAATATAGTTCAGATAAAATTTCCTTAGAGCCCGAGTGTTTGTTAAATTTTGAAAACAGTGTAATTGTCAATTTGCAATGGTTCAAGATTAATTCAGGGGGCCAGAAAGGGGTGACATAGCGCTCATAGCACCGTTGAGACAAATTTTGAAAATTGGGGGAGGGGGATTTTTCATGGACAATTTTTTTGTATAAATATTTCAGAGCATCAAAGAAGTAAGAAAAAGTAAATGCAGTACAGCTAAGAATAAAAATGAAACTACTTTTATAAAAAAACTTACTTAAGAAAAAATGAAACTAATTTGTACATAGATAAACAATAAATTTTTCTTTCTTTTTAATTTGTAACTATACAAAAATAACAATGTTCAACCTTTTTCACCTTCTTATACTGTTATATTATAATTTGTAAAGACAGTATAATCTGGATTCGGGAAGGGTGGGGGTGCAAAGTCCTTAGGGGGATTATTAGATAAAGTTAGAACTATTATGACGAACTAAGTGATTAAATAAATTTTGGTACGGACCTATACATTTGCATATATCGAATTTGGGTTTAATATTTTTATTTTAGGGAAATATTTCAGTGAATAGAATCAAATGGACCGCTATAAAATGCCAAGTAATCGCACAAAGCAAAAGAGACTCAAAAGGGGGAGTGCGTAATTTTTTTTTACTAAAATTTTGATTTCTTCTAATTTACCTGGGAAAGCCCCCCCCCCCCTAACCTATTTGGGTGGGGCCCGCACCACATCTTCTGCCTAGGGGCCCACACACTCTAAATCCGGCCCTGCAGAGAGGTACATTCGTGCCAAATTTCAACTCCAGGTGCATTTTCGATTTATTACGATTTTTACGCAAACTGGGTTCAAGATGGCGGAAAAAGTTTATTTTCCGGGCTTGGCACTTGGCAGAAAAATCAGTCCTTACCTGTAGTGGTGTTCTACAGGTTAGGACTGATTTTTCTGCCAAGTTTCAACTCTCTAGGTTGGCCTTGGGCGCTACGATGGTAACACACATACACACATATATACGTCACGCTGAAAACCACTCAGGAGGTCTTAAAAACACCTAAAACTGATAATTCCGTTGAAATCTCAAAAAAAAAAAATTTGGTAAAAACAATACTTTTCCTACTATTAGTAGTGAGGAAAAGCAAAAAGATAACGTCCATAATTGTCTCTTAATCTAGGATAAAGGTTTGACTGCAAAAACATCAATGTGGTCTCAAACCAGACCAGTTATAAGCAATAATGATACTTGATGTAAGAAATAAAGAAAAAGAAAACAGCTCTAGCATAGTTGAACTAATACACAATTTTACAATTTTCACAATCCTCAACTTTAGAGAAAGAAAATGATTATAAAAGAAAACTTCTAGAAGCAACATTAAATGTTCTCCCCCAATACCATGAACCACTAAGAGACTCTAAAGACCTTAACAACTTTTATTCAGAAGTTTTTAATAGTAACCATATTATACACATCAAAGAATATACCAAATAATTAAATAAAAAATATTTCAATTTGAATTGTTTTTGATATACTTGTATTGTATAATTGTTTCAATATATATTTTTTTTTTATAATTTATTACACTATTTAATTATTTTCATATAATTGTATTTATCAGATTATTACATTTAGGTAATTTATTTTTAAATCAACCTGAACCTTCCGAATTATTTTTTATGACAGTTCTCAATTTGGATTTAGCGCATGGATATAATTATGAATTTTTGTCATGCCATATTTAAATGATATTTAAAATTTAAATGATATTTAATTATTATTTAATTTAGTCGTTTCAAGCCAAGGTTTCAAACTTATTTACTTGATACACTTTTTATTCCCATTTGTTTTCCTAATCTTAATGCACAAAATCAGGAAAGTATTTATTTCAGCACTTTATTATTGATTTGTAATAAATAAATATGATATATAAATTAATTTGTGAAATTGGTTATACAAGTATATCACAAACACAGGAGATAACTGTAAATATAAAACTGAACTTTTGTTAAATCAACTATAGTAAAGATTTCTAGTTTAGGGGACAATATTACGTATTTTATGTCAAACCTTAATTGTGGAGTACCTAACCGATGATGTTCTAACTTATGATGACGTAACAGCGTTTTAAAATATGTTTCATTTTGGAATTGACAATAAACTAATCATTTGGAAGGTCCAATCCAAGCCTTCCAGTTTTTAAATGTTCAATTCCAAATTCCAAGCCTCTAAATGTTGCTGTGCCACAGATTATCATTATTGTTAATAAACTAATATAATTGATGTATTCTGTGATTTATATAATATGTATTGTTATTATTAATTTATTGATGTGAGCAGTGAATGTCAGGTAGTCAATTTTGTATTCCTTTTCATTGTAAATGATTTACCTCTTCAATTCTCGAGTAATTCGAATGAGTTGTTGCAACCTTACATCATCTTATGATAAAGAGTGTTTAGGTGTTTTCATTATTGTTTATGAAAGAGAAATCTGAAGAGATTCACACAGGACGAAGTGATGTAAGAAAAGCATTATATGAAGTAGTAAGGGCCTTGCTGTTTAACGTGAGGGTGTTAAGTCTTCAGTTCCCTCAAGCACTCCTCTTTAGGAAGCTGAAATTCTTTACTGCTTTCATAAAAGTGTTTGCGAAGTCCGACGTGAATCGCTAGATAATTCGTTTGTCGAACTCGGTGGAAAGTAGATATAACTCTGTTTTTCTTTAAGAATTGAAAGCATCACCGTGAGAGAGGTGCCCTTCTAGTCTGTGTAGGGGATGCTCACCCCTCGACTCGTTGCATATTTATGGAAACTCTTGGTTGAGAGGGGGCCCTCGGTGACATGTTGACACTGACTTGGCTGGGGCCCATTCCCCCCATCCCCCGCCCCAAGAGAATGTAAATATGCTCTTTTCTTCAATACATTACAACTTTCACCCTTGACTTCGAATCAACCGCCTTTATTTATGAATATTTTTTTATAAGTAAAAAAATAAAAATGCGGCGAAATGGGGATGAAAAAAAGGAAAAAAAGCAAGGAATCCATATAATTCAAGAATTATTTAATTTCTAGCACCAAAGAATGTATATAAATGTTTTAAGTTTTATACGATTTTTACCAAAAATTATTTTTAATATGTATGTGTTAATATAAAAATAACATACATCTTAAGGTCGGGACACACTTGAGCATTCGTCCCCGAATGAGCATGCGTTCGCCCCGATTTGCTGAAATCGACAGGACGAGCCGAACAGAAACGCATGCTCATTCGGGGCGAATGCTCAAGTGTGCTTCCGCCTTTAAAAGTCAGTTTTTCGAAGTGAAAATAATCTATTATTATATAAATGTTCATTAACCAACTTACCTTTCACACTTTTAGTTGCAAAAGGAAAACAAATATTGTTAAGATAACTTTAATAATGAAAGTAATCGTATTATTAAAAATGGCACACAACTTTTTGTTTTATCGTTAATGTTCTCAAAACGTTTAACTTCCCTAGCCCATAGGAGTATCTGATGTTGTCACTTATGGTTTGTCATCTATGCACGCTGTAGAGCCTCGACTACTAAACCGATTACGTTGGAGTTTAGTATGAATGGTTTAAAAAAATCTAAAATCTTTTTAAGGTGAAATCATGAAATTATTACTAGTACTAAGTTTTAGGGAGCAGCCACCAAAATCCTTGAAACATAAATAAAAAACAAGCATTTATAAAATCCGCACTAAAAAGTAGAAAATAAACTGTCACAGCATACTAGCGATCATAGTATATGCGTATGTGAATAAAGATAAAAAGCGTGGGGCTCTATTAATATACTGACCTTAGCATATACAGTTATCGCTTTTAGTAAAATTACAGTTGTCTAAAAAAATAGTGAGCCAAATAGTGTGGCACATAGCTTCCTCGCGGTCTATTTCGTATGCTTTTAATTGAAGGGAGCGCAAGCGAGCTTCTTACATTCTACTAAATACATCCTGTCTGTCTCTCAGTTATGTTTACGTGCTCGACGATAACTTGAGTAAAAGTTTTATGATTTGGTTGAAATTTAGTATTCGTGTTCCTCTAACTAATGCTCAGGCTAAGTTCTTTGGACAACGTGATCCATCCAAGAGTTACCGCGCAACGAACACGTAAACGTGAGCTTAAAATATAACATGGGATTTCAGAACGGGAAGAGATTCGATCATTACCTATTCGATGAGACAAACATTTTTTTTTTTTTATTAAAACCAACAGCGACACCGCTATGAGGAGATTAAGATCGTTAAAACTATTAAAGCGGGCCTATTCGTTTAAAATAGTTAAAACAACGAAAAACCAATTACGTTTTAACATGATGATGAAACACAATGATTTTAATAAAACTTTATATACATCGTCTAAAGTACGATTGAAACAGGTATGTAACATTTAAGCTTGATACAACAAGTAGTTTCTGAGTTGTAAAGTCATACACTTTATAGTAGTTGAAATGAAGATAAGCGGACTATGTAAGTTAAGGAATATGTGAAAGACACACTTCTCCCCCCCCCCCCATATTACATTCCTCTCAATTACAATCAACCTACTAAACTATGAACTCATCATGATTAACTATTCTCTACAAATCGCGATGCTCAGTTATTTTATGATTATACAACCTTTTATTGTCAAATTTAATTTTTTCCTGTTAATTAAATCTGTCAAAATAGTTTCGATTTTTACATGAATAAGTAGAGTATCAATTTAACACAATTTAAAGACCATAGACGGTTAAATTAATCTGGGACTATCTGCGGGCTTCTTAACCATCCAAATTTTTATTAAAAATCAGATGAGTACATCTGAAGCTATAGGTGTAAATATATATATATATATTTATGTGCATGTGTCAAAAAAACAAATAGGTGCAGATGGTTGAAACTTATATGAAGCTAACGATGGGCTAATTATTACCTACCATCCAAATTTTATTATCGAATGAGAGTTTATAAGATATGTTAGTTCACAAAAAATGAGCTACAGATTGAAACACATAAGAAAAATGTTTCTTGGTGGCTGAAACGGATGTTTGTCTTGGAATTAAATCGTGAACATTAAAAAGTTCGATCTTCGAAACGATCAGATAGCTTCCTTTACCTTTGACAAGCTCAGAAGCCAAAAATATTCTCCTTGTTAGTGCATGTTTATAAAAGAACCTGCTTTAATAAATGTACCAGGTCCATACAAGTGCCTGCTTTTATAAGTTATCTGGCAGCTATACTAACACGGCAGCATGCTGGCCGTGGGCTTGCCGAGAGCACATTGGTANTTATTATTAATTACTATTTATCATATTAATTCATGCATTAGTTAATTAGATCACACACTAACTGGCAACCAACTTAAAATTTCTATAGTTATATATCTAATAAAAGCCAAATACGACTCACTCATTCTGCATCTCAACGGCAAACAGCAAGAGAGATGACATTTCGTATGGAGGTTCCTCTTACCCTCTAACTATTCGCTAAGAAATATTTTTATAACTCAATTTTATAAAACAGAATTCAACATATTGATATCTCCAGAACCAATTAAACGAAATGAAAAACCATAAATAAATAATAATATTAATGATTTCCAAGAATGGTTTCAGAAATTTGATCCTATAGAGGAAAAATTTCGGCATAGTAAAAAAATAATGGTAAGTGGGTCTAGACTGATCTTCTATAGTTATTATAAAGTTGTGAATTGGTAAAGAGCATCTCCTTAGGATGTCGACATAATAATAATATAAAATATTTTCAATTCCAAGGGTGAAAGGAACCAATTTTATTCTTGTGGAAAGTATAGCAGTCATTCTTGTTGTAGCATGTACTATTAATATTTACTAGAAATCAAATTGATTGATTCATTATTCATTTCCAGATAACATTTTTACGATTGAATTTCAATGAGTTGCTTATAATAATGGTAATGATGTGACGTTTTAATGACGATGAATGGAATAATTCTCGAAGAATAGGAATTTTACGTTAGGAACGTTTCAGTAAAACATTCAATCCCCTTGAGATAATGGTTCATGTAAATGAATCTAGGTCCGAGGGACTTGGATGCTCTGTTAAAAAGATATTTAGAATAACTGGCTTCACTTTTCCGATGGGAGACGGCAAAATCCGATTGTTTTTTAAATCAAAATCACCTCTCTCTCTCTCGATCAATCAGTGCTGTTGGTTTCAGGAGAGCGGAGAAATTGGATTTCGTTATCCTTCGTAGTTAGAAACTCGTATCGAAATTTAGGGCCAAATGACAAAAACATGAAATGCCCTTGTCAGCCGTTTTTGAGAATTTATAATCGACGTTTGATCGAGTAACATTTTAAAATAATTGCTTCATAAAAAAAAACATGATATAATTGGTCAGATATAATAACAGATATTACAATATTTTTCTGTTCTGGTGAATACATGAATTTAACCATATATTACGCTGAGATTCTCAGATGAGGGGAAAATATATATTTTGATTTGTGAAGGTCCTTTTTAATCTTTTGATTTGAAATTGAAGGCCTTAGGCAACAGGGATCTGAAATTAACTCTCCTCATTATATGAAATGCAATTAAAAATTATACGAAAATCATAAACAGCTGATTTGGCATTGATAATAATTTTAAAGAAAAAAATAAACTATGATAAATAAATCATTGTATAAAAAAATATAATAAATGTATAATACATCGTATGCTCAATGTCCCTTTTTAGGGGCGGCGACTCCAACGTTTCTATGTATGTTTCGCAAATATAGAGGCGTTGACATTGTCATTTATTATACTCCAAGTTACATTTGAAGATGCATTAGAAGATGCGTCTGTTCACAATATAAAAACCCCCTACTAATTTTACTATTTCATTTACATTTTCTTAAAAGAGTTAATACAAATGTAATGACAAAATTTGTTTTTTAATATCTGTATCGAGTTTGACCTTATTTGAACTAAAATTTTAAGTACATTTTTTCTTAAAAATATGGACAAAAATCACAATTTTGATTCACGTGCTAAAACTAAACATATATACCTCGAAATAATCCAATGTATTTCATGTGGAAAAACATTTAGTATAAGCAGATAAATTGAAATAATGATTTTGGAGGAAGTATAAAATCTCGAGTATAGGAAAGGAGTTCAAAATTGATGGAGGAGAGTGTGCTGAGAATTTGACAGGAAGACGGGCTGAATATTATTATGAGAGGTGAAGTGAAAGCAAGTTTGAAGGTAATGTCAGGGAGATTGTCGTCTTCCTCTTTACCTATAATACAGGGTGTAAAGGTTTTAGAAATGCTTCTCTTGTAGAAGCATCGGGATGCCTTCATTCCCATCTCTGTTCCTGATATCTTTTCCCTTCCAGATGGGCTTTCCTTCTCTCCAGCTTTGCTTCGGCGCCGTTCCGCTGCGCTTTTTACTCCGTGCACTACCGATTTGATATCAGTGGTTTTGGCATATCCAATCTTCTCGTGCGAGGACTCCCTCCTTTTTTTTATACGACTTTACCGTCGTTTGAAGGGAGATTTTCCCGCACAATATGAGTCCCTCATCGTCCGCAATATATATCAATCCCCCGAATAATATCTCCTCTTGTTCTCCACCAAAAGGAAATATTTTTTATGCTGTAATTTCAAAGACAAACGTATTTCTGATGGTTTTTCTTGCAATTCATGCTTCTAGCCTTACAAGAAATATTCTTTTGTGCGGTCTTTTTGAATAACAGCAGTAAACCAAACAGTATTCTAACTTACATTTTAAAGAATCGTTTATTTTGCTGAAAATAAAAGCTATGAACAATAAGTATCTCACAATTGTTGTATAGACGCAAACTGAAGTGAATATTTCTTTAATCAGTTTCTTGTTTGCAACAAGGGGCAATATTATCTAATTCAAACAAAACTTGGTCGTATATCCTGTGATACTGAATTTAAATCTCATAATACCTAGTTTAATCTATTAATTATTTATACTCGCACTTTTGATATGATGTGAGTCCAGTTAACTTTCCAAAGGCTATTCCTTAAAAATAATTATTTCTGAACTAATTTGATTGCATTTACTCTTTTTACTCATATTATAACTATTGGGGAGATTAAGAAAATTTAAGTTCTTAATATTTTTACAGGCACATTTAGGAGATCATTATTAGATTAAATCTTGATTATGAAACGGTTATTTATCTTCCCTAATAATAAAATGAAAAAATAGAGAAATTTTTACATGTACTAAATAGCCCCAAGTTGCAACGCAGCGTTTAAATTTCAAAATGTTGGGCGACGTGAAAACGAAAATCAGCGGAAATTATTTGTCTATTAAAGAATTAAAGTATAGTTGGTGCAAATTTCAGCGCTATAGTTTCCATTTTTCAAGAATTTTTGAAATAACAACAGCAATGTAATACCGTGTTTGCACACTGCAATAGGCTACACAATTTGTGAGAGACACCAAGGAATGTGCCAAGCATGACACATAGAAACTGCTCCAACATCAGACATTACGTCATAAAGATGTTGGCTTGGCATTACGCCATGTTCTCTATCGTTTAAAAAATTTTTCCGGGTGGCTCAACTGCATGCAAAGATCAGGTAAACTGATATGTTTACCAAGTTTCAAACCTATGGGTTTAAAAATTGTAGGGGTAATGCGTTATTTTTGTTTTGTTTTTAAAATCAATAACCGACATTGTTGCGAATATCGGGATTCACCCAAATCAACAAATCAACGTCTCCCCCGTTAATTATTAGGCGTTTTATTGGAATTAGGCATTAAATGTAGTACATGATTGGCCACCATGAGTATTTGGAGATAACAATACCAGCATTTTCACCAGGGGGGGGGGATGAAAAATATGTGGCCATGTATGATTAAAATACCTTCAAAGAATGGAAGAATATATAGAACACACACGCACTCACGTCACTCAATACATAGATTACAAATTTATTCTGACTTTTACCATTTATAGTGTTCAAATAATTAAAAAATATTATCTTATTTAAGATCTTTTGGTTTTTGATCGCTAAATTTTTATAAAACTGGAGAAAATTAAATTGGTTTAATTTCACATTGTGAAAACATATTATCTTTGTTCAAAGAAGAAAATAAACATTACAAATTGGTGTCTGTAAGTATTAGAATTTTTTTTAAAACTTAATTTAGCGAGTCGGTATATTCAATAATAAATCTGTGAATTCAGTTAAGGAAGTGTTGGAAGAGTTTAGAGAAGAAGGAATTCTTTATTGGGAAGTTTTAAGGTCCTTAAATTGAAAATCGAACAGGTTATCTGGAAATAGAAATCTATGAGAAAGCGATAAAGAAGTTGGCATGGAGTATTGGTGGAGGGGGGAACCGATAAGGCCGTGGCAGTGACGAGCTCTTCCAAAGCGAGCGAGATTGATTCTAAAGCCAGACTCTCTTCTTTTCTCTGGGGATTAACTTTTTGTCAATGTTGGCAATACCCTCCAAATTGCGCTCCATTGAATACGTAGAAAGGAAGCCCGTACTCATCATGTTTTACTAGGGATGGGAAATATGAGGCAACTGTATAAGATGTGTGTAGAGCAGCTTTGACCGTATTGAGATTCGCTGACAAAAATACTGTAAAATAATTTCACCCTCTAGTAGATTCCCTTTGGCCAAGTTTAGTCCTCTTAGTGACCAGTACTCGAAAACTTCTTTAGCCATCATAATCCTCGGAAATTATTAACTAAACTCATGAAATGTATGCTCGTAATCCTATTAAATCAAAAACACAGAACATAAATCCTTCAGTATTAATTTACTCAGAATTAATTAAATCAGATAATTAATAAATCCCTAAACTTTAACATTAAAAGGGTAAATGAGTTTCCAAATCAGTCCAAAGATAAAGAAATCTTGTGACGCAGATATAATGTTATGAAAATACTTGACAATGAAGTTAGCTGTACAGGTCCGGAAAATTGGAATCGATTTTACAAATGGGTGATGCATAATGGTCCTAGCCATTAAGCATAATATATGTACCCTGTATGTACATCGTACATCATTTATATAATCGAGTATTGTCCCAATGACGACAAAAACACACCTCGAAATGATCTAGATGGTTCTTTCTAATCTAGGAGCTTAGCTAAGGCAACCACATTTATTCCAATAAATGTTAGTTTTGATTTGTTGATCTTCAAATAGATATAATAACTTATCAAAATTAATTTGCTTAATTTTACTTGTTTTCAAATATAAAATTAAGCCTTAACGGCCCATTATTTAATAAAACAAAAAAGACATATAAACCAAGATAAATTATTATTGTTTTAATTTTAATTTTGGTAGAATTATGGAGTAGTTGAAAAAACTACTTCGCTTGTCACAATATTGGATGGATATCAAGCATTCAGAATTTCTTTAGGCATGAAGCACTTCAGAATAGTCTTGACGTTGTCTGGATTATCGTAGGCTTTCTCAATCTCACTGTCAGTTTTCAGCATGTAGTTATGAGTCGTCTTATACACAGAAGAACTGTACTGCGGATGAATCTGCAATAAAAAAAATACATATCAGTCCAATATTAAAGCTATATCAAATAGTAGTTACGGCCACTGGATAGATTATTACAAATATCTTATAATGACATTAACAATATCTTATCAAAACTGTGTAACTGACTGTAATGTAAATCGAACACCATTTATTAAAATGAGTTTTTGTTCGGTAGTAGATGATAATTATAATCTTTATTTGCAATATCGATACATCAATTATCCGATAACGCAGCAATATTTTACAAATACATCTACATACATTTTTAGAGCTTTATTGCCTATGAATTGCTGTAATTTATTGAACTATATTTATTGTCTATTTAAATAATTATAAATGTTATTAAGTAAATATGATATTCTATTGCGCATCCTTGTCTGTACAAGATAATTATTGTTTACTATTAAAGCCTAAAAAGGTAGCCTTAGATTAATCATTAGTGATGAATAACTCAAAAATCACTCAGTGTATTTTATTGTGGTGCTTTAACAAGCCAAGTTCTTTTATCGGTACCTGCTCTTTATAGCCCACTAATGTTGACTGCTACACGCATTAAAATTGAATGGAAGTAGGATTGACAAAACCTACTGACCTGAAGTTGAATCAATAAGAGGTTAAATTCTGTCTGAGGTAGACTTTAAGACGAGCGTAGAATGAAGAATTTATTCGGAAATAAAGGACTTTGGAGGGGTGTAAAAGAAGAGAAAGGGGTCACGTGTGCTTAGGAAAACAGGAGGATAAAAGAGACAAGTAAAGGACACCCTTTTTCCCGTGGCAAAGAAGCAAGAAAAGAAAACCAGTGGAGATAGTCTTTGGAGGAAACGGCACGGCCCGATGAACGTTTCACTCTTCCTAATGCTTGCTTTAATAATTCAAAAAGTTGACTTCTATTTCTCCAACAGAAAAACAGAGGATGTACGTAGAGAATGTGACCTACCGAAATAAAGTTTAGCCAGACAACTCAAGGAGCTGGGCACGTTTTCTCATAAACCTACGAAATATCACCTTCTTCTAAATAAAACATATCCTATGCCATACTCTAGTGCCTCTTTAGTGGCACTTCTTCCTCACTCTCATTTCCATTATTTATATCGTTAAATCAAATAGTCAGTTGTGTTGTAGAAGTCTTTTAGTCGTGCGGCATTGCTTTGATCAATTTTAGACGACCTAGGGATGACATTCTGGACAATTAAACCTCTCATTCAGTATTTTCACTGCTTCCTAAAGTTTATTATTTTAAGCCGAACAAGTTATTATAAAATATCAAATATATATATATTTTTATATAAAAAGAATAATAATTCTTTTAATACTTTTTCCAGTTTTTCCTCTTACAAAACTTTTCCAGAGTTGATTTTTATAAAAATATGTATACTTATATATTTTCTTTTCTAAAAGTGATTTGTGTTGTTTCCCTTTCTTGTTGGGGTCTACGAAGAAGTAAACTGTAGAAGGAAAAAGGAAAGAAAGGGGTTACTTTTCATTTGCCATAAAAACTGGGTCTTCTTGGTGGCTCAGATTGCCTTGGCTTGATTCTAACGACGCTGAGAAATAATTGTGCCGAGTTGGTTTGTGCGAGCCTGTGTTGGTTTTTATGCGAGTTGAGTTCCCGTTTCTGGTAGGAAAAGGAAGGAGCCGTTAGTTATGATCTCCCTTTCCTTCTGCTCCCTCGCTCCGTCGTGGCCAACAACACCACCCTCCTGTTCAACTTTTTAATAACTGTTTCGCAGAGGTTTTCCCAAATAATGCACCAGCGTATCGATAGTTATTTGAAATAGTGGTATTATTTATTCCTTATATAACATTTCAAAACCATATCCTGAGTCGTATTGTTCTTATTTTTGTGGATTTCAACAATGTTGAAGTCAGTTAAGAATTAATACTCTCATATATTTTAGATGCAATCGTACTAGGAAAAATCCATTCTCTTAGGTTCGCGGTAGAAAATGGGGATTTCTTAACTTTAAATTTTTGTAATAATAAATCATAAACTACGAAACCTCGTTCAGGTTGAAATGGAGTATAAAAGAAATTGGTTGACGGTATTTTGATATATTATAGAGTGCAGATGAAATTCAGCCAAAATAATTACATAAAGTATACAAAATAAAATAAATAAACCTTGTGTGGAAAAAAACAAAAAAAAAGTGTGCTTAGGAAAACAGGAGGATAAAAGAGACAAGTAAAGGACACCCTTTTTCCCGTGGCAAAGAAGCAAGAAAAGAAAACCAGTGGAGATAGTCTTTGGAGGAAACGGCACGGCCCGATGAACGTTTCACTCTTCCTAATGCTTGCTTTAATAATTCAAAAAGTTGACTTCTATTTCTCCAACAGAAAAACAGAGGATGTACGTAGAGAATGTGACCTACCGAAATAAAGTTTAGCCAGACAACTCAAGGAGCTGGGCACGTTTTCTCATAAACCTACGAAATATCACCTTCTTCTAAATAAAACATATCCTATGCCATACTCTAGTGCCTCTTTAGTGGCACTTCTTCCTCACTCTCATTTCCATTATTTATATCGTTAAATCAAATAGTCAGTTGTGTTGTAGAAGTCTTTTAGTCGTGCGGCATTGCTTTGATCAATTTTAGACGACATAGGGATGACATTCTGGACAATTAAACCTTTTATTCAGTATTTTCACTGCTTCCTAAAGTTTATTATTTTATGCCGAACAAGTTATTATAAAATATCAAATATATATATATTTTTAT
>KZ652327.1:169949-182217 GCA_001010745.2 Gerris buenoi
AGCACTGTAAACAAAGACAAATATATATTACACATATATGATAGCTGCGATTTTATTGTATTAGTTTATAAGAGTTAAAAATAAGTTCGCAAACTAATCCTTCTATTTAACTTCAGACTAATGTGTTGTAACATTTAATGCTTTTTCGAACAAATTAAATAAACATTAAACAAATAAATATTTATAGAATTGAGGGAATAGTCAAATTATTTACTTAACAACAAATAATAATATAAATAGTTTTAAGTATAAATAGTCATAAATAAATACAATAGTAACTATCACCTAATTTCTTAAACCTATCCCTGAGTGGATTATAAGCTTTATTATTATATAATTTCTTTTTTTTAAATAGTTAATTAAGTAAACGAGTAGGTGTGATTTATTCGTTTAGTAGAGTTGTTGTTTATAAGATTAGAGAGACTCTGGAGGGAGGTTTATGTGGTTTGACCGTCGTGGTTAAAGCGTTAATCAACGCCTATAAATAGCCTAATATAGGTGTATATACAAGGTGAGGTTGCAGCGGATTAGGGTTTGGATATCGAGTTGGCATAAACATCAATGATTTTGACGTATCGACACTGAGCTCCCAAACTTAAGCATAAAGAAAAAGGTTGAATCTTGCCCAAAAACTTTTAGTCCAGCAAAAAAAAGTCGCAGATTTTAGTTTTTGTCATTTTTTTATACCGATACATTGGGATGGATATACTATAGGTACTCAACCAACTCCTGCCACAGCACTCAGCAGCAAATTGGACCTCCATGTACATCGACAGCGATGTAACGGACAGCTTTCATAGTTATAATTAGTAATGAGACATCAGAACACCTTTAGTGCGATAAAATTAGGGTAGTGACATTAGACGTTATCATTTTAAGTTAAACCCTCTTATTTAGGTTTAATTCTAATAGGGGTAGTATGGCTGCCCTTCAAGGATTCCGTAGGAGTGGAGAGGGGGGTGTACGTGTACGTTGACTGTACGTAGCCAACCCCGCAGCATTTAGAATCTTGGCGGGTTGCATATAACAAGGGACGAAGTAGTCTGGTAATGGAGAGGTCGTTCGGGTAGAAGAGTTCTGAACAACAGAAATTGAGTCTTTCTCATTTATTATTCATTATTATTTTGATTGCAGACTTTATTTTATGAATTATTTTTTAACTTGAGTTTTAATATTACTTGAGGGTTAAGATTACCAGTAGGCAAAAGTCTTTTATATATGCAAGAAAACAGCTTAATTAATGAGGATTTAGCTAAAATATAGTTATTATATAAGCTATTAAATCTATTGACAGAACCTAAGACTTTTTGGAAAAATTAAGCAATATTTTGTATCTAATCAATAACAACATTGACGTGTAGATTTTGATATTATTGAAGTATGTAAGCATGAAGATCACTTATATGAAAGTTTGAAGGATAGGTTCTTGGCAACAGGATTGAGATGGTCAGTGTTTGGAGAAAAAGGATTTAGATCGGACGGATGCAAGGATTTGGACAAAGGGAACTTTTAGACCATTATGGATAGGACTACATAGGAGGGAGCATTGCCAATTTTGCGAAGGGTAATGGATTGGAGAGATTGCATTTTTTTAAGAATTTGATGGCTTGGTCGAATAGGTTTTATGAAATAGTTGTATCCCGCAAATAATAATTCAAAAGAAAAAGAAGAAAAAAAATGAGAAACTAATATATTTATAAAATTTGAATTTCGACAAGTATATTTACTGGGAATAATTATAATATGGAGTATTAGGTGTATAATGAATAAACCTGAAATTATCTAATGGTTTCAATTAATGCTGTTTGCCTCGATCTCTCTAAAAGCTGTTCATTAAATCCAATAATCACCTCAAATAGCTTTATAATTGTGACAAATAAATTAACTTAATGGTTGTTCTGCCTCTGATTGAATTTGAGTGCAATTATAATTTATTTAATTAATTGTAATGGCTTCGAACGTTTAAGTCATAAATTATTCTGAAGCAAAACTCAATAAATATATTTATATTGTNATATTAGTTCGCAAAAATTGAACGACAAACAATTTGTCACAACAGATAAATTAGCTTCCGCTAGCTTAGGTAAGCTAGGAAGCAATAGAGCAGGTATAACAATCATAATTTGGTATTGATTTTTTTTTGTCTTTATGTATAATTAATTTTTAAAAATTCTATCAATTTGTGTTTATAATTAATATTTGATTACTAATTTTAATTAATTAATTTTTTTTGTTGCAGGTAAGATTTAATTAATTGATCCTAATCTAAGCTGTATTGTGAATTCTACTAGAATTATCCTCTTCATTTCCTGGTATGGATATTTATTTTTTATTCTTTAAATATTTCATCTATTCTACCTCGTAATAATCTTGATAATAAGGTGACTTATTTGATTTCTAATTCAAATAATGATTCGAACTTTTTTTCACTTGACCTATTCCGTTTGGATTAAGTTTTTTTTTTTTTATTATTATTATTTTTTTTAAGCATTATATGAATAAAGTCTTATCAAGAGGATTATTAAGTTTAGTTTGTCTCTAAATGTTGAAATAACACTTTTCGTTTTATGTTATGATTTGCTTTTAATGAAATTACAATGAACTGGTTGGTAAAACGACATGACTAATATAACACGTTCAGTATACAGTAATTAAAATAAAAGTATTCAAAGGTATCTTTTATATTATAATACATTTTTGCGGACATAAAATTACATATTAGTTATATATATATATATATATATATATATATATATATATCAACTTGAAGTTATTGCAACAATTTGGAAAAAGTTTGATTTTAAATTTCCATTCAGTATTCTTTAATGGAAATGTAATAATTTATCTAAGCTTATTTTAGTGATGGTGGTAATTCGTTAGAAATTGTCTTAATAAATGATTAATTACTCCTATATGTATGTCTTTTTTTTAGGACCTTTCATCAGATTCAGTTCGTGTCGAAGTATTTTGTATAATATGTCCTAAGAAAGTTTAAAAGCAGGAGGGTTTACGTGCCTCATTTAGACTTAATATTTTAGGGACACAAGTAGAGCACTTCTCTTACCAAAGGGCACACTTGTCATTTTTTCTCGGGAATAGCCTTTATAAGGAAGTGGCACATGAAAAAGAGAAGCACTGTAAACAAAGACAAATACTCGTAAGAGTCAACTTATGGAGGGGTTGTCAGAGTTCTTAGGAAAACATTGAAATAAAAGAGTTTGAAGGAGAAGTATGAAGGACATTTCTGCGCGGTTACACTCATTCACAAGGGAGGGACAGGGGCCCTTAGTCCCCTCTTTGTTCAGACATCTTGACGGCACTTGTACTTCACTTAAACGTCTCCGCCGCAACAAATGACTCAGAAACTTACTCCATTCCATTTACAAAAGTCCGCTGATAAAATTAGAGAGAGAATCTCATATTTTTTTTCACCCTATTCTTTAGCAGTGGCAACGTCTCAACCTTCCAAGGCCAGAATGGGCCGAGCGTTAACAATAGTCGTTAAGATTGGTTGTGCCTGTTGGCTCCTTCACTTCTTTCTATTTTATTGAGCGAAAAAATGTTTGTATTTTTCTTTAACGGCAGAATTGGGTGTAGTGTTTTGATGGATTTTTTTGTTAACGCTATAGTGCCAACACCAGGCAGTTACCAATTTTTTTTAATAGAACATTTCTTGTTTCAAGAGCAATTATTCTATTAAATTATATTTAAAAAATAATCTTTTTAATAACAAGTAATAACATTTTAAAACTAAAATTATACTTCTATAAACCTTAATTTTGTTGGTTATTGCATGCATTGGGTTGTTTATTGCATGCATCCAGTATGAGACGACTCTATAGTCAGTTATTTCTATATTTTTTTAGAAGTAAATATACAGTGTGTTCCCAGATCGAGTTGCCATTACGTGTAATGACAAAAAAATCGATTAAAAGTCAATCTTCTTAAAATCTCCAGCTTATTATTAATAAAAATATATAATACAATTTTTTGTTCAAAATTTACCTTGCACCAAAATAAGTACAATTTACTAAAATCTTACTATAAGAAACCGGACCAAATTTTGAATATTTAATAAAATATATTCTTTATATTTTTTTCGGTGCCAAATTTCGAAATTATAAATCCCCACCTCCAACATTTTTAAAAATATAAATTTGTCTGATTCGAATAATTGAAGGCTCGTTGAGGTCTCGTGGAGTATGCATTATAAGTTACAGTATTTTTGAATTGCCGAACTTTGGTCCAGTTTTCTTGTACGACTATGGAAAATTGTACTTTTTGGGTACAGCATACATTTTGAACAAAGAGCAAAACTATAAATCTTCATTTACTAACAGGCAGGAGATTTTATGAAGTGACTTATTCGATTTTTTTTTTTTTTTTTGTCATTTCACATATATTGGAAATCTAATCTGGGGACTCTGTATTTCCAAGTTATGAATATTTGAATAAGTTATTAACTTATAAACATTTAATAAACCCATTAAATAAAAAGAAAAACAAATGTTTTACAAACTTTTTTAATGTGGGGTAGTGCTAATAAATCCTATAACATCTATTTTAGTTAACATTACATAACTTTTCATATTTATCACAATACAGTGTGTATATGAAAAAGTAATTTAATTAACTAAACGATGAAATATATGCGTTTATGAAATCATAGTCAGGTACATTTATTTTATTTCACCTCGTTGTTTTATAGTTATAGTGAGATATATATTATATCAGTGGAAAATAGCCATTTTATTTTATGTATTTTTCTTCTAAATGAAGTTAAAGTTCCATTGTGTTAAATAAGAAAGCCAAAGAAAGTTGGCTTTGGTTAAGATTTATACCGGAAGATACAGAGGTGGTGGCATTATAAACCGCGGACGCCATAATAAACCATTTATCATGGACTGCAAATCATGATTTATTTCTGCAACAAATAAAAACAGCGATCCTTCCCTCCACAATACAAAAACTCCACCCATTTTTTCACTCGTGGGAAATATAGATACTCAATTACACTTACTAAACCTTACTTTATCTGTCTTCAGTTGATATTTTTATATTAACCTGAATAACAAACAAAAAAAAACTTTGTAAACTTTAAGAAAGAAGAATTGGTTGCTTCGACAACATATCCATAACAATCAAACTTTTAACTTATTTCTATTCCTTGCTTAAGTTCGTTAAAAGAAAAACTAAGAAAAAAAGTTATGAAAGGGTAAGAATTTAAGTTTATTTTCACACCATTGCTCGCAAACACTGTACATCATTAAAGAGTTCAAAATTTTAATCTCAACAGCAAAAAAGAAAACTTAAAAAAATAATTGAAATTCCCTTAGCTTTAGTAAAAATGATACTCTTGTTCTTCTTTCTCCTTTAGAAACTGGATTTTAATGACATAAATAAAAAAAAGGGATAGTGCTTAAGGTCTACAGGAAATGGAATTTTCATCTAAAAAATGCCAATGAGAAAAAAAAACTCAAAGGAGGAAACGAGTACTTCCAGAAAATAAGATGCGTTGTGAATATTTTAAGAGAAAATAGTAGGGTTTTCTGAACGAGGAAAACTAGGTTATGCATTTCGGAGTTTGAGTCATAGCTTCCCCTTTAGCGCGGATCTATGCAAACAAAGTTAGTTCAGGGGTTGGGGAGAGCCAGAGCTAGCTGCTTGGGAATCCCCTGGGTACTGCTCCCTGCTCCTAGGTCCAACATCTCTCTCACATCTGACCAACTCTCTACTAATATACCCTTAACTTTCTACTTACTACCCTATGAATTACATTAACAACCTAACCTCATACTAGTATACCGTCTAAAACCTAATCTTATTCAATCACAACTTCATCCTCGGGTCTGAATAATATCATGTCTGCTTGCATTCATGAATTTTACAGAAATCTGATTTCTTCTCTAATCTTATTGGGTGACTTAACTTGATAAGGAATATGTACTATTATTGAATTGAACAACAGCAGCTTGGCATATATTGGCTGGTATCAACAATTATTTTTATAAATCTATTTAATTCAAATAATTGATTTATTACTATAAAGAAATTACCGCTAATAGCCTAAGTTGTTAAAGCGCAAAAAAAAATTAAATAAAGAAATTGCAAAAAATTGTTTTATTCCCACAAATTATTAGAATATAGTTTACTTAAACTCACAGAAAAGTAAAAACTAGATTCAGTGGTGGCCGAGCAGACGTGGTTTAACCTGCACGGTTACGCTGCCTCTCCGATTATTCTTACTAAGTGTAAGTAATTCATAATGCTGAGTATATCCTGTAGAATTAGTTATAAATCGAGTAATTGGATCATTGAAGGGTTGGAAGAAAAAGAAGTCTAATAATGCTTTACAAAATATGGCAATGTTTCGACTACTCGAGTCATTTTCAAGCTTAAAAATAAAATTATTTATCATAAAATACATAGTAAGTACTACATCAATAGTTGATATCGTTGAGGAAATGAACTTGTAATAACCTCCATCCTAAACATTCTACTTCAGTTCTCGAGCTGAAGAGTTGTGCTTAAAAAAATTGTTTAAAAACAGGACTACAACATGTGAACTGGTTGTTTACCACATCAAATTCCTATAATCAATAATACATATTACTGGGAATATGATAGTCATGTATGAGAACAACGCGGAAAGGTATAAATAAGGCAATGGTTTCTCTGTGAGTGGCAGCTAAAGGCAGTGCATAACAAGACATGTCGGTTTACCATGAGTCGAAAAGTGACCTGCGTAGAACTGATTAAGTTTCGCAAAACAATCATTGTGAGATCATTGTAATAAAAACTGATGGAACTTGCTTTATTGTCGTTATTTATGATTCTTCACTTAATATTGAGTCTTTTATTATTATTTTCATTCCCTCCTTCCCAATGATAATATCGAATACAAATTTATATTAAGTTCTACGCTGATATCTGTCTTTAATTACTAAACAATACTGTTTTATTTATAATTTAACTTACTATGGGCAGGAGTTTTCGCGACCAACCACGCAGTCCTGTTACCACTAGCTGAAAGGAATGCTTCATTCTCTTTAGGTCTTCTGTGACTTTTTTTCGCTTTCCAGTTGTTAAAAACCTCTCTCATGTCCACTAAATCTGTTTTTTTCGGTACTATGTCTCGAAGCACCAACGATGTCCCCACAATCTAATATCAAAATATTACACTGCAATAAATTCTAAGGTAACGTATCATATAATATATATCATTAAAGTCAACAGCCACAAGGTTTATACTCGTAACCGTACTGACCTGATACATGGCCTTGTCTTCAGAACTCTCTGACTTCGTTTCCTCCGAGATTCTAGCTGATGTTTCAGGCAAATCAAGGTTTAGTTTCGTTACTGTAAGGTAGTCCTGAAATTATCAATATTAAGAAATATGCATACAATATCTAATAGAATATAACAAACCAGTAAGTAGTAAAAAATATTTTATAGTTATTTTGCGCTTTCGGTATCGTTGTATAGTGGCCGTTATAATATTAGTGGTGAAATCACTGCGGTGGACGTAAAATTACGGCCGTCTTAACTCTAGCGGTGACCACAAATGTCAACTGAAAATGACTCTTGATTCATTACAATATCAACCAATATTTCGTCCTCTTCGCTGGTTTACATGGCTTGTACTCATTTTATTGCATAAAATGTTCAACACTGCAAGAATAAACATCACATAGCTATTTCACCGCTATGATGGTCATAAAAAAGGCGTCACCGTTATTTGTCGTTCTCCGGTGACGTTGTAGGTGCAACGCTCCATAGACTATCAAATTTGTTTTAAGTTGTAAAATCCTGAATTCCCGGTAAGTTTATTTACAGGAATATCCTCAGTAGTCAGAATCAATTTCTAATTTTTTTTTTTTTTTTTTTTTTTTTTTTTTTTTTTTTTTTTTGCAAATTATTTGAACGATCGGGAGGGATTGGAAACTCTGGCATATATGTTAGACTCTCACATAGTAACATAATGTTAATGTTCCTTGATGGCAGTTTCTAATTTCATGGGTAACCAGTTGAAAGAATCCACTGAAAATAAATAAACACCCTGTAGCGAAGCTAGTGTGTTCAGCTAGTAGTTTATAAGAAACATAATCAAGCGAGTTTATGAGGCTTAATTAAACTTATGCGCTACATGAACTTATTTTAGGTTTTCCGTTTATGATATTGAAGAAAACGGCGTTATTTTGAGATTTATTTAGATAATAAAAGAGGAGTTGTTTTATGACTTAGTCTCATTAGTGTAAGACTAAGTCTAAAATAGTTAATTGTACCTAATATAAAAACTTTGTTTTACACCTTAAGATAAATCTTCACTATAAGGATGACACCCTTTTAACTTCATATAAAATGAACCCATTTTCAAGAGAGAGCAATGTCGTTACATAAATAACTCTCGTACTTCATTTTAGCAGTACTAAATGTTTTCAGTACTTAAGAGAAGAATCATAGATTACACAGTTCTGAAAAAAAAAAAAAAAAAAAAGCACCAGAAAACAAATGTAAATCCGAATCTGATGTCCAAATTTATCTGACACTTACAATTTCCCCGGAAAAATGTCCGTATAAGAGAAATTTTGAATTCAGATTCGCTTCATTGAAAACATAAAGTTGAGATAATATTTCCGTGATGCTGTTCGTTGAATTTTACAGAACTGTGTTATTAAAATAGAAGAATGTTTTTAAATCTAATAATAATAAAAAAAGAGTCTCAATAATATACCTGTTGTTGCGGTTCGTCCTCCTCTTCAGAGGAATCTTGAGGAAGAGGTGTAAGTCTCGGTGCTGTAGATCCGAATGGAGCAACCAGGGCCCTTACCTTAGGAAGTATTTGACAAGTTGCTTCTCTTATTGTTTTATATTTTTGTTGATACGAAGCTGGGCCTAAATCAGAATAGTGCGCTCTTATCACTTATATATATTTATTGATAACAATTAAGCTGCAAAGATAAAATTCATCTACTTAAACATTTTTGAGTTACAATTTTAAATGGTTATTATGTTAACTACTTTATTCGTTCTAAATTTGCTGAATTGATACTGAATTATTTATGCGACCGGTTATAAATTATAAGAATCAAGTTTGCGCACTTCACGAAAGTATGTGAGGCAATAAATCACCGGTTTCTGTACGATTAAGTTATATTTATTAAGACCTTTTTTAAGAAATGAAGAAATTTACCTTTTTTAAGAAATGTATGTACAGCGATATATAATCCATTAGTAAGTAAACTTAGTGAGCATATTAACCTAAAATCCCATTTGGCCCATCATAAAACTTTAGGGCACAGACTATCTTAAACTAGCAGCTTAATTTGATGTGTCGTTTACACCAGATTAATTCATCGAACTTAATATGTAATAGATTTTAAATATATACCACTTGTTAGTTGTAGGTTTTTTATTTAATTTTTCCAACTTTAACAATATTATACCTCTAAAATTTTGTAAATACATAACAATTGTAAAGGATAAAGTGAAAACGATAAAACTGTCACCTTTATATGATCTTGTACATCCAAACTATGTAAACTATGAGAAATAAACTTTTAAAACTAAACTAAAAGTTATATTTATTAAGTGTGAAATTTTAATAGTTGCATATTTTTTTCTACACTTCAAGACCTTTAAATTTATGTATAACATGTCATGGTGACTAAAAACTTTTTTTTAGTCACAATGACATGTTATACATAAATTTAAAGGTCTTGAAGTGTAGAAAAAAAAACTTTTTTTTAGTCACCGGCCATATTGGAAATATTAAGTGTGAAAACTCCCAAAAGTGTACAGTTGTTACAAATGCCGAGATGCTCCTGTGTGCCGAATTTCATGTTCCTAGCTAAAGTAGTTTATGAATTGAAACATGGCAACGGACAGTCAGAAAGACAAACATCCAAAGCCATTATCATATGGTTTCTTTTGGTACTTCGTACAAAAACCTTAAAATCTAACGACACCTTTTTTGAAAAAATAATTATAGTTAACTAGTGAAAAGAAATTATATAAATAACAAAATATTAATTTTAAAAATACACACACTACGGATATAGATAGATAAATAAGTTAAATGCTAATATAAAAAAAATATATTTGTACGTTTGCCAAGCTTTTTTTCTGAGTAAGAGAAAATAATGAAAATGAATAAACGAATGTTGGCATTCTAGTGTAGCGTCTTCCACCTCTGAGAGATTTCATCAAGCGACTTCTCTGCATTGCGGGAGGACTCAGACCTGTGCCTTGTCGAGGGGACAACTATGACTTCACTATTAACGGAATATTTTTTTTTCTTAATATTAGGGAAGTTATGTTCCTTAGAAGAAATGTATTAATTTCTTATTTCTATATTTTACAGTCGTACATTTATTAAAGCTGTGCAGTATTCCGTTCAGGTTATAAACAATACCGATAAAATACAATACCAGCTTTCTAAAAGGACGGTTTGAAAACGAAAAACAGGAGTATATTTATATTTGATATAATGTACTACCTATGTAAGTAGAAGACACAAAAAATTGTATCAAAAATATAAACAAAAGGGGAAAGTTTGATTCCAACTTTCTCGTGACATGTTATAATAGCAGCCGTAGATTGTTCTGAAGCGCGTAGAAAGCGCTCCTATGAACCGTACCTATAGGGGAACGCCGCAAATGTTTAAAAAAGAATTACTGAAATTAAATTATTATCTTAAGAATCCAATAATCGATGTGATAATGTGATTATAGAAAGAACAATCGTAATTAAACTTTACACACCCAAAAAAATAAATATAATAAAACAAAGAGATTCCAATGCATGTATCACGCATTACGCATTAAATAGAGTAGTTTTTTTTTTTTTATTTTAGTCCCGTTCGACAGCTCAATGGGTCATTACAGGACGGGGGGTTATCCGACCACTTTACTCATCTACTCGATGAGATCATCAGTGTGAAACATGTCTGACCCCTCCGGGATTCGAACTCACGTCGGGGTTTGGACCTTGGTTTCAGAGCTAGGGCGCTAACCACTCAGCCACGCCGGCCCCTAATAGAGTAGTTAAAAATAATTTTGTTTTTTAATGTTTAATTGTTATTCATATTTGAAATAATTAAATATACGCATGACTAAAAAAAGGTTTGGAATAACAGTGACGCACAAAGGGTACCATAGAATCTAAAATTTATTATCTACTTACGAAGAACCAAACATCTTACTTAAATCCGACATCTTTGGTATTTCGAACCTGGACGAACATGCTAAAAAAGGGACTATTTTCACTATCTTCCTTACACATCCAATTCTTCCACTTGGACAATAAGCCCAAGGTGGCGGATTCTCATTACTGTGGTATGTAAATCTCTGAAAAAAAAAAAAAAAAAAAAAAAAAAAAAAAAAAAAAAAAAAAAAAAACAGATGGAAATCATCTGTATTATTTTTCTACAATCATTGCTGATTGAGACAAAATCTATATACCGGCAAATGTAGAATACATCAGAGACTGGACACTGTGGAGTTATATTTATTGTATAAATTTTAGGATAGCGAGCATCAGTCAAACATAAAAATTCATTCTTTTAGTTTACCAATATTTCGGAAAATAGATTTACTTCTTCAAGGTAATAATATGTATGATTTTAATAACAGAGTTAGGTGAATAATAAGTATACGGGTGTATCAATTTCAGATAGCCATAGAAAAGGGGGTATATCTACAGGTCATTTGGAGCAAAAAAGTTTATATAAGCTATTAGTCTAATATCCGGTATAAGGAATATATACCCTCATCTGTCATTTAATTGGAATAAAGAATATATGATAGAGAATGTGTAGAATGATACATTGCAAATAGGTGGCCTAGCGAAATCGCGTACCGATGATGTTAAATAATATACTGTTTATAACCTTCCCCTTACTTCAACTTCCCTGATGTGTTATTTATGAAAATCGAACATTAACTGAGAGAATCGACCCCAAGGAATTCAAAAAAATAAGGGTTGCCTACTTTCCTCTCTGGACAACTACGGAGTTGCCAGGTATAAACAGGTGAGTAACAAAATTAATACAGGGGTGCCCACGAGGGGGGTATAACGGCGCACAGTGCGCCGTTGAAATTTTTGGGGGAGACATGTGATCATTATAGGAGTAACACGTTTGTTTTTTTTACGAAACTTCTATCTTATCTAGTTAACAAATAAACAATATACTATATATAAACAGTGGCGATCCTAGGGGGGGCAGAGGGGGCTTAAGCCCCCCCTGAAACCAAATTAGTCCCCCCAG
>KZ652327.1:184119-207449 GCA_001010745.2 Gerris buenoi
TTCTTATATACAAATTTTTTCTTTGTGGTCTTGTGGTACATATGCTGTACCACATATTGCTTAGTAAGTTCAAAAAAATAGGAAATTGGCTATAAATTAAAACTTATTGTTATAGATTAGCCAATAATAAAACAAACAAATCATTTAAACAATTTATTTTTTATTAATAAATTTATTTTTTATTATATGTGATACAAGGGTTGTACCACCAAGCCATTAAGGTAATAAAATTCAAAGTTTTTTTTAGATCATTGTAAATATTGCCTTAACATCTTCCTTGGCTCACATTATTTTACATTGAATTATTATTTCTTATACGCTTAAAAGTATAAAGAGTAAGTAGAAAAAGTTTAGTTTCTCAAATCATGACAATTAATAGCATAAAACAATAAAATGCTTCCCGGCACCATCACCCAATCTAGTGACTACTAATAAGAAATGAGTCAAATAATTATAAAAAGTAAATACATCGTCCTTATTGATTATTATTATATTGAAATAAAGTATAAAGAATAACATAAAAGCATTAAATGGTTAATACACAAAATTATTCACACAGAAAAAAAAAGTTCTGAATCACGGACGCAATAATGGGGACAAAAATGAGATCACGCGTGTATTCTGGTACAAGTGTTGTACCAGAATGATGAATTCTCGAACACTCTTCACTGTATCGATACTATTGAAGTTAGAATCGATTGTAAACGCATTTAATATATCAGAAAAACAAAAAAAAAAAACATATATCGATGTTTTCTTATATTTTTAAATAGGTGGTACACCAGTTGTACCACAAAGCCTCTAGGTAGCATATGACATTTTTGCTGGTCCTTAAAGGGTTAAGGGGCAGGTTATAAACAGTTTATTATTTAACATCATCGGTACGCGATTTCGCTAGGCAACCTATTTGCGATGTATCATTCTACACATTCTCTATCATATATTCTTTATTCCAATTAAATAACAGATGAGGGTATATTATTCCTTATACCGGATCTTGGACTATATAGTCCGATTCTCAACGGTGTAAGAACTATATAAGCGAAAAAAGACTGTATGTTAAAAACAATCGACCTTTACCGTAATAAACTGAAATTACTCAAAAAATATTATTCTTGGAACAATGAATGAACCATTCGCCCACTTAGAGTTGGAATATTTTGAAGTATTTGGTATCGTTTTAAAGCTTATTAATAGCGCCAACTTTTTCCGAACTTTGTACGCATTTCTCTCATTTGGGTCATAGCGATAGTACGCTTAATGTTTTTCAGATTTTTTTTACAAAAAAACCTTTTTTTTCTTTTTTTTGAAACAGCTTTTGTTCACAATAAAAATGCAACAAGTCAACTAAAACTTAAACTCAACTAGGTATTTTTCTGCTCTTTCCAACGATGGTTCATTCATTGTTCCAAGAATAATATTTTTTGAGTGATTTTAGTTTTACGGTAAAGGTCGATTGTTTTTAACACAGTCTATTTTCGCTTATAGTTCCTACACCGTTGAGAATTGGACTATAGTTATATGAACTTTTTTGCTCCAAATGACCTGTAGATATACCCCTTTTTCTATGGCTATCTGAAATTGATACACCCTATATAGTTAGAAGACATAATATTCTAATTACTGTAAATAAAATCATTAAAATTACTACCTTGAAGAAGGGAATATTTTTCCGAAACGTCGGTAAACTAAAACCATGTTTTTTACTATTGACCTTTTTTACTATTGACCTTCCTTGCTATCCTAAGATGTATTTAATTAGTATTCAGTCGATATTCACCATTTCTTAGTTATATTTATTATTACAAAAGGGCTTCTTACGTTTGATTTTGACCATAATCCAAATGGGCTCTTATTGTGTGAAACTTTCTTGTACAAGTAATCACAAGTTCCATCGAAGTAATGGCTTATCTAAGAAAAAAAAAACACGTTGGTATTCAAAATTTAACTACAAATATATATATTCTTATATTTATTTAGTTTAATGTATAAAAACAGTTTGTATCAAACTTCGAATTTTAAGACAACTTTAGCTTGGCTTTCTTGCCCTAAAGGCAATTTCTTTCCATTAAGAAAAAAATGTGATATTTTAAGTAGAAACTCCGGCACTACGTTAAATGTAATAGTATTAACAATTGAATATACTATATAATACTATACCATAATTGTTTGGAGCTGATTATTACATAATTAATGCTTAGTATTATTTAATTTTCTGAGCAATAATAATTGTATATTATTTATTTCATGTTGTTTGTATAAAATAGTCTCAAACTTATTTTATGCAAGCTGATACAATCTATCGGGAACGAAACGAACTAATTCATTCCTGGATGGTGCTGCTACCTGTCGGCAGAGAAACCAACCTATATTCCCACAAATTGTTCACATTTAATAAATAATGTACATGATTAATATCTATCTAGATAATATATATAAGAAAAATATTAAGAATAATCAATTATTAAGATTAATATTATATTAGCAGTGATCCTTCTGATCTACTCACTGCAAGAGACAGTTTCTAATGTTTCCTTCGAGTTACTTGACAATTTTTTACTTTTCAAAAATAAAAGAGTTTTATGTTAAGTCCTGTGTTAATCCTCGAAATAAAATATTCTAAGGAGTAACATTACAAAGGGTCCGAGCTAATAAGATCATTTTTATTGTATTTATACCACAAATACTACTGAAGTAGATGCGTGACAAAGGGTCAGTTCATTTACTCCATTGTCTCCTTTTTGGTTGTCAAGACCAACAATATTTTCTTTTAGTGTCTATCCACTTATTTAATAGTGTGATCGCTGCCCTTTTTTAATCTAGTTTATTGGTTGTACATTGTACATAGTTATAGTTACCTAACAAATATTTTTGCCTTTTCAATTTAGTTTTCCTATAATGCAACGTTAAGATCATAATAAGTTCCTAAAGTTTTTCAACCCAACATAAAGAATGTTGGGTTGAATCGCTCATAAAAAATCAAAAACTGTCCAGTATAATACAGTAATTGTAAAATAGACTTAATATCATTTGTATGATCAACACAATGTAATATGTTAATATTTACTACCTTTCTAAAGGAAGATTTAGAGGGGATAATAATAATACATATTACTTGGGTTGATCTGATACAAATACGATTAAGTCTTTTTTTTAAATTTTTATATAAATTGAATAAATAGTATTATTATACTACTCTTTAATATTATTCTAATCACAGGGGATTCACTTGTATTATTTCTTATTTTTTTCTAAAATTTGATATACAATTTTTTTCTAAGCAACTCAATATAAAAATGATTTGAATGATGGTCTCAGTCCACCCCTTCCCCACCATACACAAAAAATAGATGACTGGCTTGCTCAAGTACCGTCTTTAACCTTGTACGTTACATACAGGTTAGGGTTGGTCGAAAAAACAATGTTTGGGAAATTCAACAAATCAATGTGATAAAAACTGGCCAAATGGGTTGAAAACATGACACAAATAATTTGGGCATTTAGGTGGGGCGCGGTGGCCCCAAAGTTTCGAAATTTCCGTATTTTCTATTTATGTATACTAATTCCGCAACACTACTAAATTATTTATAACAAAAAAATATTATTACTTAATCCATAATACTGACGATTGATAGATAACTACTTCAAACAAAAAAAAATGTTGGTAAATCTGATAGCTATAATTAGACATATATAGTTTTTTATGTATATGTATATATATATTTTTTTTAATTAAGCAATGATGAATAAATTAATATTTATATTGTTTGGTAGACTTGGTTGACCAATATAATTGTACTAATAATTATATCATTCTATGGAGTTAGTCCGATATATTAAAATATTTCGTTCTATTATTGTAATTTGTTTAACGGACAAAAGAAATCATTATTTTAATTTATGGATTATTTTTATTTTGTACTGTATACTTATGTAGACTTATTGTGCTATGCTTAGGGTTTTTGCGACCACACAGATTATCCTTTCTCATTAACTTTTCTTTCTTCTCTGAATTTTGGTTGACCTACCTTTTTGTCAATTGTTTATATTCAGTATGGATCCTGAGAGATTGACGAAGGATGATTTAGAATGGGAGTTGAGTGTACGTGGTGTGTATGGTGTGAATACTGTTGCTGAGATGAGAAAAGTTTTGAGGAAATATTTGAGGCATGAGTCTGAGGGAAAATTGAAAGCATATTTTCATACTAAACATTTGAATGTTGAGAATGAATTGGTGCATTGTCATGAGAAGTGTGGTGATCTGTTAGCTAGTGTAGAGAGTTTTACAGGTAGTAGAGGTGACGCAGCCTGGAGGAAACTGGATACATACATTCGACACATCACAAATAGACTTCAACTCATAGAATCTGATGATGCCGAGAAGAACGAGTCACGGTCTAAGTTGTTGGCAAGAGTTTTAGATATTTCCGATGAANTGAGGTGAAGCTTATTTTAATTCTTCAGGAACCGTGTTCAAAATATATAGGATATGTGTCACCGTTATTTGTTTCTGCTATCAATATTACTAACTCAATTAGGAAGCTCTTTAAAGATAAGAATATTGATTCTTCTAAACTTGTCGTAATTAGATGTGACAGAACAACTGCAAATATTGTAATCAGAGGAAGTGTAATAAGACGGCTTGAATGTAAATTTGGTATACCATTTCAGTGGTCAGTTTGTCTGCTTCACAGCAATGAACTACCTCAACGTCACCTAATTATTTACTAAAGCATTAATCTAAAGACGGAGGCTTCAGCTTCAGTAAATAAAAGTGAGGACAGACATTATTCAATTTTCAGCAAATAACCGGGAAAAATAAGGGGGAAAAAGGGCAAATTAATAAGTAGGGAAAAATTAGCTAAATATGTGCCAAAAAAAGATTTTACCCTATAATAATTTGAGATTTTACCCTAAAGATTTTACCCTATAATAATTTCAGACAGAATATTTTTTTCTCTTAATATTTTTTATGTTTTATCCCTCTCGCTGTGCTAAGTTTGAATTAAAGTTAATTTTTGAAACACGTTCCATTACAAAGGGCGGGGGCGTTGAATTTCCCAAACTTCGTTTTTTCGACCCACCCTAATACAGGTTGCATATTTTATTGTTGTATTTTATTATTGTAAACAAAACACTGTGTCTTTTACACTAGGTGAGGGACACTAGCTGTACAGAATATTTACCTTAAAACTTGCCATTAGAGAAAGTTAGTTATTTTCAATTGGGATAATGTACCTAGTATTTAATTACTTGAAATAAAATGTAATATGCAAAATCATCAGTACATAGTAAACAATTTGCTGTTTGAAATGACATCAAACTTTAAAATGTTATACTTTAATTCTCACTCTTTAAAGCAACTTTCACTGTATCTTTGTCAATCTTAAGAGTTCTTCTTATGATATAATACTATGAAATAGATAGATCTTAAATTTACTGTTCATAAACATCCAACGAATTAATTATTCAATATTTCTAATATGGAGTTTTTACCCATATTATGCTGAGCATATGAATCATTATGATATGATAGTTTAATCAAATATGATAATCAAAAAGGAAAAACTGTATTAATAATCTCCACAGATTAATAATTAATAGTTAAAATTTAATAGATATTAATAGGATTTCATCAAAGGTGAAGAAGTTAATTTTGAATTACCTATTTCTGTCTGATGGAGTAATCGATATGTATGTTTATTTTTCAAGTTCTGTTTAATTATTTGTTTTTATTCCACTTCTTAAATACTTAGGATGTATGTGTAGCATTAGTTGGGATTGTAGTAATAGTAATAGTAATAGGAGTTAGCGAGAACAAGTCAAGTAAACAGACCTTCCACCTTTAGGGCCCTTTTTGCCAAACCCTTTGTTGCAATCATTCACCACTGAACCACCTCTTTCATCCCATTAAAACTTCTACTCTAAATTTGAGAACCAAGTGGGTTAGGAGTAAGTATTTTAGCTCACAAAAGACCTTTTAAAACCTTATTCTTGCATATGAATTATATTTATAATTAAATGGTCAGAAATAGATAGATCTGTAATTTAATGCTAGTTTGCACATAAGTAAGGAACTGTTTTTATAATAACGGTTGTTAATTATAATTTGATTTAAATTAAAATTTAATCTTTCCGTAGTATGAATACTACCAAAACATCAAACATGAATTTCTAATTGATTGTACTAGGTACAGGTACTAATTGGGTACTTTATAATTATCGTTATTTCTCGGTCTAGTTCTATGTCATTAATGTTGACTTCTCAGACTTGTGGAAAAATTGAAAGCTTAAAAATTCGGGACAAGGTATCATTAACGACAGGGAAAAACATTCTCCCGCGTAGCTTAGATGGAAGAGCGCTGTACTGGAAATATAGAGGCCTGTGGTTCAAATTCATGCGCTGGAGTCTATTTTTCTCTGTATGTTTCTTGTAGTTAATAATAATTATAATTTGATTTAAATTATAACTGTTTATTATTAATATACCTAAAACTATCTGCTTTCTATTATAAAAAAAAAATCCTATATTTCTCAATTTTTGAAGGTGTGAAAACAGGGCTCTTAAAACTACGAAAAATTTATTATAATATACTAAGAACGAGAAGAATCTTAAATTATGTATCTGTATAGTTGTATATGTATATAAAAAAATAAATGAATATTACTTTATCACCATTTTCATCATCATCTATTTCTTGTAGAGCCGGTTGGGTTTCATCAACTGGAGTTATACATTTTCTTGGTGCATATTCTTTAGTTGGTGGTCTCGTAAATACATTGGGTACTTTCTCCGGAGGAGAGATGTTATATGCTCCTGGACCTGGTGTATCACTTTTAATTCCAATGCTTGACCTCTGAGATGTGTATTGAGCCCAGCGAGAACCTCTGTACTTTATACTTGCTTTACAAGTTTCTCCCTAGGGAGAAAAAAGAATAAAACATCTGTCCCATTAAACTCGTACAAAACTTTTTCATGTACGAGTACGAACTTGCCTTGGCTAGTGTTTTCCATTTGTTAGTTGTTATGGATTTTCGGGGTTGAATTAGATTATTATTGAAGATTTTATTAAAATTTACCATAAATATAATTCCCCCCCCCTCCCCTATCGGAAAATCGAACCTGACCTCTCACCCTTTGCAATTATAAATATTTTTTTCAGGAAAAGTCGTCGGATCCGTTTTTAAGAAATACATTTTCTGAGTTTTTGAGGAGTAATCCCAAATGTAAAGCTAAAATTAATTTCTTGACTGCACCTCGGGGTATGATTTTTCTGAACACATAGAGGTGTGTCAAATTTTATCGGCCCAGTAGTTTAGGCTATTTAAAAATATCCGTTATCTTATAATAATTAATTAAATGTATTTAACTCATAAAACCAATAAAGAATGCAACATTTAACATATTATTATATAATATACCTACGTATATATTTTTTACCTACTCTTCAGTGGCTGTCATTTGATATTCCACCAAAAATTGTTAAAAAAAAAAAAAAAAAAAAAAATTGGGGAACTCTATGCATGTGTGCACACAAGATTTGTAATACCTATATGAAAATTTGGACATTTTTTTGAATAATTTTCATCGCCTTATTATAAGGTATTTGCATAAATCGTTTCAAAATTTCAGGACCAGCTGTTATAGGGTGGTTGGGGGAGGGGGATTTTTTAAAAATATTTTAACTCATTAAAGCAATAAAAATCCAAAATTTAAAAATTATTCGTATATTTTGTAACTTACTTATCAGCTTCATTTTACCGCTTACNTTTTTCCTAAAAAAAAAAAAAAAAAAAAAAAAAAAAAAAAAAAAAAAAATCCCCCTTTCTAAATCTTTACAACTTGGGGTAAATACTTTTTTTTAACATCATTTAAATTCATTTTTTATTTAAAATAAATATATTAAAATTAAAATAAATCTATGAGCATACATATTTTAAGTAATCAGGCAGTGGTTTCATTGTAGATACTTGTCGTAGTACTATTTCTCTGGTTGTATCACTAATCTCACTTCTTCTGCAGCCTAAAAAAATAGGAAAATTGTGAACATATTTGGATAGGGTAGATATAATTTGTTGTCTTTAATTGGTATAGATAACAACGTGCAGTTTATTTCTTAAATACAAACGTGCAATATTGAAATCGAGGAATTAAAGTAAGGCCCCCATACACGATCAACATTTTGCACAAAATGTTTGCGCAAACCTGATGTCGGGCAAATTAAGGCCATATACACATCCAAACATCATGTTTGCGCATGGATCAAACAGCCCCATACACGGTCAAAATGTTTTCGCAAACATTTTGACCGTGTATGGGGGCCTTTACTCCCATTCAAATTAAGAGGGATTTTAGTATCCTTATCGGTACGCATTGTTAGCACTGACTGAGGTTATCACTATATGTAATGAAAATAAAATACTATTAGTGGTAATTAAAATGACTACTCTGAATCTATGATGGTAAACTTGAAAATATACCAAAAAATAATTAACTTTATTCTTTTATATGTAAAATGGTTGGATCCTCTTAAGGGTTAAAAGAAAATAAATCAATAATTCATATTATTTTATTCTTTTAGCGCAGGGTATTTGTAAAAAGTATTCATTGTTAAAACTTTAAGTTACAAACTCAATATTAAAAAATATATAGGTTCTTTTGACGATACTTACTGTACCAATGTTTGAACATACTACGATTTGTCTGAAAAAAAGGAAAATAAAGGTCATAATGCATAATTTAATGTAGTTTCTCCATATTTACATATATTAGTTTTGCTCTATTGTTTAAAATAATTTTAGTAATTATCTTTTTAATGATTATTACCTTGGGTGGTGATTTCGTAAACTGCATGCTTGTTTTTGTAAACTCTTGCATGAAGGGATACGATGTGTGCGATACATTTTTCTTCGGTACAATACAAATTCTCGGAGTAGTGTATTGCAGGCTTTTTCCACCCTAATACAAGAAGAGATGCAAATTTACATAAAAACATCTTTGTAATATTCTGGTTATTACGATTACTTATACACACGTGACATTCAGTCTATGTAGTTTAAGAGTAAAGTTAGATTACAAGAGATCTTTTACACAGGTATTGAATCATTGAATCTATAAGATAGGCAAATTCTAATAACTTAAGTAGGCAATAGTAAGATTTTGCCAATATTGACAGTTAAAAAGACTGTTTGAAGTAAAAATTGTAATCAGAAGACCATATTTTAAAATGTCTCTTCTTTTACCCAAAGGCTGTAGTGTTAAATTTGGAGCTGCGGCTCACAAATAATAAATGAGGTTGGGGGGAGGGATTACTTTGCACATAGGAAGGTAATAAATAGAAAAAATTTAATAACAAAAATAATTTAAAAATAAAACCTTCGAATAATCTAGTGGTTGGTACAAATAATACTTTCAGAAAATTTATGTTTTTGCGTTAAATGCAAGCGTGGGTACGGGAAATCGATGTATGCCTTTCTTTGCGATAAGTATATTCCACATTATGATATTTTAATTGCATGTACTTAACAAAATTTGCAATTTTAAATTCTTGTTTGAAGAAAATTGAAAAAGGGACTAAACTGCTTTACAAAATTGATAAAGCCTTTTTTTGCCCTCTAAAAGAGGAACCTTTGGTATTATATTAATAAAATGTTAATTTGTTTTTTAAGTTTAGAAGCTTTATACAAAGAGGTGTAACATGAAAAATACAAAAAATAATGATATCTTGTTTGCAATAATTGTTAAATAAAAGAATAATTAAATTTAAATAAATACAAATCAAAATATTAAGAACTACGTACATTTATATTAAAAAACTGTATATTGTATAAATTTATACCGTAAAATTATACGTCAAAATCTCATAAGTGGGTAAGAATACATTATGATACATCATTTTTTTTTTTTTTTTTTTTTTTTTTTTTTTTTTTTTTTTTTTTTTTTTTTTTTTTTTTTTTTTTTTTTTTTTTAATCTTTTTTTTTTTTTTTTTTTTTTTTTTTTTTTTTTCTTTCTTTTAACATTTCTCGTCTAAAAGAAAAGCTCTAATCTTGAGCATATTTTTAAAAAAAAAATAAAACATATTATTTGATTGGTCCTTTGAAAGTACCGAAAGCATAGAGGCCAATTTCGTAGTCTCTGAACAATTAATGTCATTAATATTAGCTGGAGGTGGTAAAAGTTCGCTTCGTTGTGCTCTGTAGATAGGGTATCAGAGAAAGATATGAGCCAATGTCTCGCTTTCCTTCAAATTACAGACTGTGTATAATTCTGAAGTCTACCTTTGGTATTGTAGTGTAATGTAAGTAACAAAATATCTTAGTTCCAATGATTTAATTTGTTTGCTAGTCTGCTAATTATTGTGGCATATAGCTTTCTTGTGGCATATCGTATGTACTTCGATGTTATGCTTTTTAACCCATTATTGCCTGAATTATTGAATTTTACCCCTTTTTCTTTTAATCTGGCAAAATAGTTTTGATTTTTTACATAAATAAAAGTATTAGTTTAACCAAACCAGGCGCAGACGGTTAGATTAATGTGGGGGCCATCTGCGGCTATGCACATATTTTCACATATCTCAATAGGGGAAGATAACTTGTAAATTTTAAGGGCCGAGCACAATGTCCGTTCTGATTACATTAATAGTACAGGTAAAATAGACCCAAAATGAACTAAATAAAAAAAAATTGTACATTCATGAAACTTTGCTCATACCTTCATATTGGCAGTAGAAATGAAAATCTGCAGAGTCCGTAAAAATTTGGGGGGTGGAACATTCCCCCAGGGGGATGGGAAGGGGGATTTTTTTGCTTTTTACCAAATATCTTGAAATGTATTGACATTAGGTGAATTATGGTTGTTTACAAATTTGTTCCTCATTAAATTTCCAATAAAAATAGTCCTTTAACATTTTGTTTTAGCTCCGACAGTTTTTTAGTTACAAGCGCTCAAAATTAGGTAATAAAAAATTAAGTTCAAAAAGGGGACAAAAAAAAAACTCTTTTACTAGGGATTTCTGACCTTAAGTCTGAAAATCTGCAGAGTCCGTCGAAATTAAGGGGGTGGGATACCCCACCCCACAAACCCCTGGGGGGGGGAGGGAATTTTTTAAAATTACGTTTTCTACTAACTATGTAGAGTGTCGAGTAAGATATTATTTTCCTAAGTAGCAAAGTCAGGTAAAAAGATCGCGATTTGTTGAAGTAGTAAAACAAAAATAATTGGTACTTCTTTAAATGGGTACTCCCCGGTTCTTATTTAGAATATAAATGACTCTGATTAAACAAGAATTAGGACAATGATGTTTAGACCAATGTACTTTGGGACAAAGGAACATCACACTTCTGTTTTTAAAGGGGAGTAATAGTCTAAAGAAGTGCCCAAAAATTTGTTGACAAACAAATGATGCTCTCCCACCCCTCCTACAGGGCTAGCATGGCTTTTTTCTGTTTAAATTTCTCATATAAAATGAAAATACTATTTTAAATATTTTTTTTTCTTTTTCGTCTTTATAGAGTTTTCATTAACAACTCTCCTTTCTTCTCTATAAATCTGCTCTATTTCGCCTTAACTTGAGGCTTCTTCAGGCTGGTATTATAGTCCAGTCAAATTAGATGAAAAAAAAAATCACAGGGAAGTACTTGCGTCCAACTACTTTTTAGGGTTTTGTAGATGAATTAGAATACCCGTTATGTAATTATGATTTTTTGTCTTCGATCCCCCCGAGGGGGTCACAATGTTTTTTATTAGTAATAACGACAAGATAAATTACCTAATATAAGGTATTAGCATGAATTATTTCGAAATTTTAGCATCAGCCGATCTATAGTGGTTGGAGGGGGGGATTTTTTTTGGGTATATTTTGATTTTTTCCCACTATAAGGAATGACAAATTTTAAAAAGCAAATATATGTGTCCTACTCTTCAGCAGCTTTTATTTGATACCCAACTCAAAATTTTAAAAAATAAAATTTTGGGCGCACTTCACTTTTTCGCGCCCAAAATTGGCAATTTTTAAAAATTTAGGATGAACTCCCGGAATTTTCATCGCGCCATAATAAGGTATTAGCATGAATTATTTCGAAATTTTAGCACCAGCCGATCTATAGTGGTTGGGGGGGGGACATATTTTTAGGGTATATTTTGAATTTCTAACCAATAAGGAATGCAAAATTTAGAAAAGCATATATATTTGTGTCCTACTCTTCAGCAGCTTTCATTTGATACCCAACTCAAAATTTTAAAAAAATAAAATTTTGGGCGCACTTCACTATTTCGCGCCCAAAATTGACAATTTTTAAAAATTTGGGATCAACTCCCGGAATTTTCATCGCCCAACAATAAGGCATTAGCATGAATTATTTCGAAATTTTAGCACCAGCCAATCTATAGTGGTTGGGGGGGGGGAAATTTTTTTTGGGTATATTTTGATTTTTTTCCCCTATAAGGAATGCAAAATTTAAAAAAGCATATATATATTTGTGTTCTACTCTTCAGCAGCTTTCATTTGATACCCCACTCAAAAATTTAAAAAAATGTAAATTTTTGAGTTTACCACATTTTTTTGAATTGCGCATGCGCAAATCTAATTATGGACTTCTGTATATTTTTCCTGTGGTTGGGTCAAAAAGTTGCACCAGTGTTCCAAATTTCAGCTCTTTCGCTTGAACGGTTTGGGCCCTATGAACCAAAGAGCGACGGACGGACGGACACATCACCCTCGGCATAAGGGTTTTGAGAAGTATCTACAAAACCCTAAAAAGGGGATACTTCCCAAGTTTTGCGAAAATTCCCAAAGTTTTGAAAAATGTGGCGGTGGTTAATAGAGAAATGAAAAATTTGTAAGGGGGTGTCAAAAATCCATGGAATAATAAATAGAGAGTGTGTGGCTTAAGGTCAAGAAATCTCTTGTAAAAGAGTTATTTTATCCCCTAATCTTATTTATTTATTTTTTTTCGCCTAATTTAGAGCGCTTGTAACTTAAATAAAGGACCATTTTTATTTGAAATTTAATGAAAAACAAATGTGTACATAACCATAATTGGCCTAATGTCAATGCTTTTCGAGATATTTTGTAAAAAGCCAAAAAACACCTATTCCTTATGACTTTTCTTGTTCAGTAGAGGCTTTATGCCGATATTCGCCCCTAAACAAGATCAATACATAAATTTTCCATTTTTTGGGAAACAATGCCAATTTTCGCAGGGTCATATCTCAGGGTCATATCATCAACTATTATACGTACATAGTTGTAGTTGGACATAAAAAGAAGCCAATTATATTTACTACAACTTCATTCCCTATGACTTTTCTCGTTGGTTAATGGTTTTACGCCGATATTCACCCCGAAACGAAAGCAAAACATAAAAATTATTTTAAAAAAAAATCAATTTTTATATTAAGTGCCACATCTTGGTAACAATTGGACGTACAGAGTTGCCTGTGGACTTAAATTGTTGTAAATTTATTGCACTGATAAAATTTTTTCAGTTTTTGCAAATATTACAAAGAAACTTTGGGGGTCCTTTTTGGGAGAGGTTTTGGGGGAGGGAGTCTAGGGGTTGGGGGGTAAATAGAGGAATGAACAATTTGGATGGGGGGAGTCAAAAATCTATGAAAAAGTAAATAGATTGTGGCTTAAGGTCAGAAATTTTTAATAAAAGTGTACTTTAGCCCCCATATCCAACTTTATTTGTTATTTCCTAATTTTGAGCGCTTGTAACTACAAAACGGCCGGAGATTAAAAAAAAATGTTAAAGGACTATTTTTATTGGAAATTTAATGAGGAACTAAATTACCATAATTCACCTAATGTTGATACATTTTAAGATATTTGGTAAACAGCAAAAATAGCCCCCTTCCCGCCCCCCTGGGGGGATGTTCCACCCCCTAAATTTTTATGGACTCTGCGGATTTTCATTTCTACTGCCAATATGAAGGTATGAGCAATGTTTCATGAATGTACAAATTTTTTTGTTTATAAACCCTATTTTTCCTGTACTATAAAATCGAACGTGTTGTAGTTTTTAAGATATGTTGGTTTTCAAAAAGACGCCTGACTGACCGACAGACCGACAAACCAACAAATAGACCGACAGACTAAAACTAAAAATAGATTTCTGTCTTGAAATTTTATAAATCGAAGTCATAAATGTTAAATTCTTCAGAACGATCATATCTTCTGTTACATTTGGTAAGCTCGGACGCAATTAATATAGTCTAGTATATAGTAGGACATTATAATGTCTCATATATGGAATATTAAAGTTAATTATAAATAATTATAATTTTAGTTTTCATATCATGTTACCACAATTCGATGTTTCCTGTACTTAGGATAGTAGTGTGCTGGTGAGGGTGAGTCGATAACATTTTTAACTTTGAAACGACTACACTTAGATGTTAAAGGATACGTAGATTCTGAAACAAACATATGGGTACCTTAAATTTTTCAAATAACACTGATGTTACAGCTTATATGAATGAATACATATCATATTTTACAGATAACTTCTATAAAATTCAATAAATTGATAATAAAATCTAAGCTAGGTATTTAAAAATATAACTTTAGTTACTCCTATTTAAATTATAAATCTGTATTTTAATCTTAAACATGTTTTATTCTCTCAAATTTTTGAGGACAATATAGCATAAACCTTGAAGATGAAATTATGAAACCAATGAAATTATTTATAAGTAGTAAAAAAAAAAATAGGGTGGGTAACCAAATAAATCATTTACATGGTACATATTTACTTGGCTAAGCTGGGCCCACATATTTGGTCCAGCACATTGTAGGTTGAAGCTGGCGTTGGCAAACCGGTTGCATGTTCGAAAGTGCTAGCTTCCTATCCTTACAATGGCCCCATTCGCCATTCTAGCACCAACTCAACGATCTACATATTGGCCAAATGACGATTACTGTATCGTATGGCCAATGTGAGGCCAATATAACGAGCACTCGCAATCTTTTGGATTACCTCTTTGAATTACTCTTATATTGTAATGATTTTTAATCTCTGGATTTCCTTCTTTGTCCTTAAATCGTCCAGCTTGTTCGGTCTAATCTTCTCATTTTATTCTCTCACGCTTACTCGGTCTTCGGTCGAAAGAGTGTTTATGTTTCGTCTACATGATTAGGCTTTGTTTATTTTTTTGTTTTAGAGTACAAAGTCGTATGAGCCGACAGAACTAGCGGTTAAAATTCCGGTCTTGTCACTTACTAGTCACTTGCTTGCCGTTAACCAAAACGAATCAGACAACAAGTCAAGATTATTCGTGATTAACGTGTTTCTTGGATTGATGAACAATGGCAATGAGGACAAATAGTGAAACATTAGAGTTTATAGGGAGCCACTCTCTGCCACTCTCACTACCCACTGCCTACACAAAAATAGTTCAGTTTTAATTTGAAATGCTCAGTATCCTTACGCATTATGTGTCACAGGTACAGATGTTTTAACGTTGGCTATTTCTCTAAACCTACTGTATATCATTGCTACATGTAGCATGTTTATCAGACATTTGTATTCCCCCTTGGAGATTTGTGGAAAAAAACCGCGAATGCTGGTCAAACATTGGCCTACATTTATGCACAGTCGAGAGGCGAGATCTTCTTGTCTAAATAGCTGTTAGACAAAGGAACATCAGCCCTTCTATTTGTGGAAGTGTAATTATACCTTAAAAGCATTAGCGGACGTATCATGTATTTTCTTAAAAATATACTATTGACTTAATTGAAAACCTTTACAGGTTAAAAGTTAAAAGTATAAATAGGTGGGTAAGACAATGCATATTTAATTGCAATTAATATTATAAATTTGTTTACCATTACACTTTTTACATTCTAGATTTGAAACGAAGTACGTTGTAGGTCCAACGGGAGAGTCATCCTTCACACAATGTTCTGGAAATCTAGGAGCAAGGTCATACATAGCTCCGGTGTTAAACGATCCTTAGCAGATAACTTACACCTTTATACTGTCAAAATTAATATGACATATTATTTTGATTTCCCATTTGATAATGATAATTGTGGTATGTACTTTTTAGACTACTAATTCTGAACTGTTGTAACAAATTTGATTGTTAGAAGGGTTTTAACATTAGGAATTAGCTGAAAATCTCTTATCCCGTCATAAAATGTTCATTAGTTAGAACAGAATAAACTGCAGGATTAAATACCAAGTTAATTGGTATAAAAGTATGTCAGTCTTCGTATCGTGTCATTTTTTAGTACTTGTAATATATTAGACTGTGTATAGTCACTTAATTGAACAACTAATTATATGTATTTTGACGTCGGAACTATCATTGGTATGAAAGAACTCTGGTGAAATATTATCATATATTTGACCCACTTTATTTTTTTGATCCGATTTTGGTGGTGATTTTTTTATTTTTTTATTATTATTATTATTATTATTATTCCTTTTTACGTTTTAAGAACGTAGGGAACTTTGGTTTTACGATTAAGCTGTTTTTTAAAAAATATTTTTTTTTAATAATTTTAATATTTTCTATAAATAAGTATTTATAGAATATCCACTCACTTAACATATTGGAAATTTTGTTAAAGAAAGGGATATTCGGGAGGGAGAAAACAATTAGGATAGCTAAAAAATATACTAATATAATAAAAGCCCTATACAAATACTTAAAATAAATACATACGAAAAGTCACATCATAAATGTTAAATTTTTGTTACAAATTCAAGGTGAAAAAAGTTGAACATGAAAAAAGAAAAATACACACCACCATCTTGAATATCAAAAGATATAAATTAAGTAGTCAATTCACTGAAAAAGTTATTCTGTTAACAATAGAGAGGAAACTTTTTAAGAAATCAGCATAGGTGTTTTGGGGCTAAAGTAGTAATACTTCTATAAACCAAAGGAGAGTTTATGTTCCTTATTCAAAGTAACTATTAAGAAAAAGGGTTATTTAATCCAATGTACTATGGGACAAAGAAATATCATACTTCTGTATAATAATGTAATAATATCCCGGTTGAAGTATGATATTAGACCCACCCGGGAAAAAAACAATAAAATTTCCCTACAAAAATAAACAAATGTCATTGTCATTATTAAAAAATACAGAGGTGGGTTTGATATCATACTTTATACAATGGGGTACGAGTATAATATTAAACCCACCCAAACAATAAAAAAATAAGAAATCACAAAATTTCCCTCCATTATATATTAGTCTGTAAAAAGGAGTGGGTCTGGTATANAAGTCTTAATAGTTTAGACTTATGAAATTTTATCATTTAAATACACTAACTGTCATATTCCTTTGTAATAAGAAACATTGCGTACTTGGGCCCCAAATCACCTGTGCAGCTATCGATATATCGGTTTTGTTATCGTATTACCTACTTAATTTTTATGTTTCGATATTTAAGGGGGCAATTTTTTTTTACGAATTCAAATAGCGCTTTATTTTTTACAAAGACACTAAATTTTGATGTTTTTAGGGTTTCGAGGTCGTCCTAGAAACCCTTATGCTTTTGGTAGTTCGTCCGTCCGTCCGTCGCAACTTGGATTATATCTCCCAACCTACTGACGCNTAAAATAAATACATACGAAAAGTCACATCATAAATGTTAAATTTTTGTTACAAATTCAAGGTGAAAAAAGTTGAACATGAAAAAAGAAAAATACACACCACCATCTTGAATATCAAAAGATATAAATTAAGTAGTCAATTCACTGAAAAAGTTATTCTGTTAACAATAGAGAGGAAACTTTTTAAGAAATCAGCATAGGTGTTTTGGGGCTAAAGTAGTAATACTTCTATAAACCAAAGGAGAGTTTATGTTCCTTATTCAAAGTAACTATTAAGAAAAAGGGTTATTTAATCCAATGTACTATGGGACAAAGAAATATCATACTTCTGTATAATAATGTAATAATATCCCGGTTGAAGTATGATATTAGACCCACCCGGGAAAAAAACAATAAAATTTCCCTACAAAAATAAACAAATGTCATTGTCATTATTAAAAAATACAGAGGTGGGTTTGATATCATACTTTATACAATGGGGTACGAGTATAATATTAAACCCACCCAAATCAATAATTCATATTATTTTATTCTTTTAGCGCAGGGTATTTGTAAAAAGTATTCATTGTTAAAACTTTAAGTTACAAACTCAATATTAAAAAATATATAGGTTCTTTTGACGATACTTACTGTACCAATGTTTGAACATACTACGATTTGTCTGAAAAAAAGGAAAATAAAGGTCATAATGCATAATTTAATGTAGTTTCTCCATATTTACATATATTAGTTTTGCTCTATTGTTTAAAATAATTTTAGTAATTATCTTTTTAATGATTATTACCTTGGGTGGTGATTTCGTAAACTGCATGCTTGTTTTTGTAAACTCTTGCATGAAGGGATACGATGTGTGCGATACATTTTTCTTCGGTACAATACAAATTCTCGGAGTAGTGTATTGCAGGCTTTTTCCACCCTAATACAAGAAGAGATGCAAATTTACATAAAAACATCTTTGTAATATTCTGGTTATTACGATTACTTATACACACGTGACATTCAGTCTATGTAGTTTAAGAGTAAAGTTAGATTACAAGAGATCTTTTACACAGGTATTGAATCATTGAATCAATAAGATAGGCAAATTCTAATAACTTAAGTAGGCAATAGTAAGATTTTGCCAATATTGACAGTTAAAAAGACTGTTTGAAGTAAAAATTGTAATCAGAAGACCATATTTTAAAATGTCTCTTCTTTTACCCAAAGGCTATAGTGTTAAATTTGGAGCTGCGGCTCACAAATAATAAATGAGGTTGGGGGGAGGGATTACTTTGCACATAGGAAGGTAATAAATAGAAAAAATTTAATAACAAAAATAATTTAAAAATAAAACCTTCGAATAATCTAGTGGTTGGTACAAATAATACTTTCAGAAAATTTATGTTTTTGCGTTAAATGCAAGCGTGGGTACGGGAAATCGATGTATGCCTTTCTTTGCGATAAGTATATTCCACATTATGATATTTTAATTGCATGTACTTAACAAAATTTGCAATTTTAAATTCTTGTTTGAAGAAAATTGAAAAAGGGACTAAACTGCTTTACAAAATTGATAAAGCCTTTTTTTGCCCTCTAAAAGAGGAACCTTTGGTATTATATTAATAAAATGTTAATTTGTTTTTTAAGTTTAGAAGCTTTATACAAAGAGGTGTAACATGAAAAATACAAAAAATAATGATATCTTGTTTGCAATAATTGTTAAATAAAAGAATAATTAAATTTAAANCAACACATTTTTAGTGTGTGTATTTTGTATATATATATATATATATATATTTATTAAAAAAAAAACTGTCAACTTTATCGTCAAACCTATCTTCGTTCTTAGAATGTAAAAAGAACACTTAAACGGTCAAAATCCGAGTAAAAAAAGTGGGTCAGATAAGACATATTAACCTATTTGGTGTTGCTACCAAGTTGCATAAAAATTAGGCAATAAACGATCCTTACGAGAATATTTTACAAAACCTTTCTTTATTCTATTTTGTTATTTCGAACATTTTGAGATACATATGAGACCTATTCCATTTTTGTTGAAAGGGCGATGAAATCATATTAAGAGGTCCTCCTATTTTATTTATTGATATGCCTTGATGACAGAGAAATAACTTCAAAGAACTGAAGTGATAAAAGCCAAGCTCCAGGCTAACGATCACATTTGCACCTTCACTTTGTGATATTGTGTTAAAAGAAAGTAAGAAGTCAAGACAGTATGTATAAAAATAGCCCTTAAAAATGTCAAAAGATATTTTTATGCAAGAACCGAGTGCTAAGTTTTCGCTCGATTAGATGACTGAAGAGGGTTAATTAGCCCTCCAAAGATTTTGAGGACAACCAGCCCTGCCGCACACAAACAAACAAAATCGAAACTTATATAAAGGACTTAAAAAGCGAGATCTTTGACAATGACAAAGACCGAGGACCGAGAACAAGTGAAGGACCGAGTTTTTTAATAGTGTCATTCTAATATCGACATCTACGGACTCCATTCAGAGGAGTTTAAGAGAAATGCAAGACTATGGTAACAACAAAGTTATAAGTTATAAGTATAAGGAGGCCATTTTAACCTTTCCGGAATCAAACATTAACTTTACCAAATTACAAAATCATAACAAGCCATAACCTTTCTGGGTACACATTAACCTATCATTAATCAGTAATCAGTTAACTCTTTCATAGATTGTTAAGTTAATAACAAAAATTAGGTACTTCTTACTCCCATATAGTTTTTTTTTTTTTTTTTTTTTTTTAGAAAATGACTGACTAAATAAAAAAAACTATAAAAGGGATGTTTAGTCCCCCAAAATTTTTGATTTGAAAAATCGAAGTTGGGTATCATTTGAAAGGTATTGAAATTTGGTTCACAAAAAATCGATTAAGCTGTTTTTTAAAAAATATTTTTTTTTAATAATTTTAATATTTTCTATAAATAAGTATTTTCAAGAATATCCACTCACTTAATATTGGAAATTTTGTTAAAGAAAGGGATATTCGGGAGGGAGAAAACAATTAGGATAGCTAAAAACTATACTAATATAATAAAAGCACTATACAAATACTTAAAATAAATACATACGAAAAGTCACATCATAAATGTTAAATTTTTGTTACAAATTCAAGGTGAAAAAAGTTGAACATAAAAAAAGAAAAATACACACCACCATCTTGAATATCAAAAGATATAAATTAAGTAGTCAATTCACTGAAAAAGTTATTCTGTTAACAATAGAGAGGAAACTTTTTAAGAAATCAGCATAGGTGTTTTGGGGCTAAAGTAGTAATACTTCTATAAACCAAAGGAGAGTTTATGTTCCTTATTCAAAGTAACTATTAAGAAAAAGGGTTATTTAATCCAATGTACTATGGGACAAAGAAATATCATACTTCTGTATAATAATGTAATAATATCCCGGTTGAAGTATGATATTAGACCCACCCGGGAAAAAAACAATAAAATTTCCCTACAAAAATAAACAAATGTCATTGTCATTATTAAAAAATACAGAGGTGGGTTTGATATCATACTTTATACAATGGGGTACGAGTATAATATTAAACCCACCCAAACAATAAAAAAATAAGAAATCACAAAATTTCCCTCCATTATATATTAGTCTGTAAAAAGGAGTGGGTCTGGTATAACAATGCATATAATACAATGCATATAGAATGTAGAAAGGATGGGGCTTTGTGTAGGGCAAAACAAAGGGGTGAATAAGGGTGGGTATGATATGATACTATATACCATGGCGTAAGAGTATTATATTGTACCCACCCAGGCCTCATATTCGATTTTCTTTGGGTGGGTATGATATGANTATATACATATACAATCCCTAGGTCTCTCACTAACACAAATTGTATACATATATACATATACAATCCCTAGGTCTCTCACTAACACAAATTGTAAACATATATACATATACAATCCCTAGGTCTCTCACTAACACAAATTGTATACATATATACATATACAATCCCTAGGTGTCTCTCACTAACACAAATTGTATACATACATAAAAAAAGTGTTAAAATTTAGGAATCGATTCAGAATGGCCTAAAATGGATTTCCATTTAAAATTTTTTTTGAAAATTCATATTTCACAAATTTTGAAGCCATTGCAATAGCTTAATTTTCTTCGAAAATTCGCTAAAAGAACTTTTTTTATACTACGTTTTTACAATTTCTTTTGAATCATATAATGTAATGTTGATAATATGATTGTTATTGTTATATTAGTGAAATTAAATAGTTCCAAACATTTACTTCACATAAATGACTACCAACTAGAGCTTAAATCTATAAAAGGACAAATCTTTGTACAACGGATCTCCACCGTCGCCATCGATATGGCCCCTTGTAGGGTAAGGTTGAGAAGAAAAATGAGTACAAGTAAAGAAGTACAGATGTAGAAAAAATTAACCGATACCTAGTACACAAGTGTAAACAACCCTGGTAGTCATAAATTATTTATTTGTTTACTTTTCCTTTTTCGCTGTCATTCAATGTTTACCTCTTAATAAAAAATCACAATACCTATAGAATATGATTCTAATAGAGAGCCCGAGTAGTGGGGAAGAAGTCTGTATTTCTACATATTATTCCTTTACTTACATGATCTGGCCATTTTCATTTGAACTTTTATAAAATGTATCACTTCGCTACACAAACACTTGAAATTTTACATGCGCCTGTTGCATTTGTGCTTTAGACGATAAGTGAGAAGTTTTAATAAAATTGTTACGTTGCAACGTAGAATATCGATATAAAACGATGTTTCCTCTACTTTAAACGCCACTGTCAAGTTCATGCGTTCACACATAATGCCAAACCCTTTTCTCAATGATTTAACTTCACAGGGGATGAAGCCTTTATCTTTATCTTGTTGTACAGTGGAGAGTGTTACATATTCCCCATTGGTTAAAAATTATTTTAAAAAAGTCCAGTCATGCACCATGACTTAATAAGCGAATTTTTAAAGAAATTAGTGTATTATTGGTTTATGATAATAGAGGAAATTTTGGTTTAGAATTTGGATGGGTGAAATAAAAGGTACACACCTTTACAAAAGTCAAAAGGTACAAAAGTCAAATAGTATTTACCCTTCAAGATGCACATCGTTGGAATGCTCTTTAAGAGTACAGTAATTGTTGTAATGTACCAACTCTTTTATCATATTTTCGTATAAAAGGGGGTAAAAACACGTTTTTATACTATTTTTGACCCTAAATTGTCAAAATTGGACCCCTAAATGAACTCCAAAAATTCTGGCCAACGAACTCATCCTTTCTTTTGATGTAACTGACATTTTAAAATTCGTTTAAAATGTTTCCATGCTTCCTAAGAGAAGATATCGTCTGGAGTGACACATACATATGTATACATATATGCTTATATACGTATATACATATATAAATATATATTATGTATACACTGCAGAACTCAACTCGACCGGAACAATATATATAAGATAAGACTCCTTCCTCAACTCAACTCAGGGAGTCGGTCAGGTGCAATAAAACTCCACATTCACATTAAGCCGACGTTTCGGCAACTGTTTATGTTGCCTTCTTCAGGGCAAACTGTAACATACACAAAAATATGCGAGCATAAACAAGTAGTCACGAACAAGGTAAACTGAGAGAGTGAAAAACGGCATTAAAAACCGAGTTAAAGAATTTAAGTAAATGAAAACAGAAAAACCGGAATCTAAATCATAACTTACATGAAGGTGAAGAACTAAACACAAA
>KZ652328.1:10667-21108 GCA_001010745.2 Gerris buenoi
AAAAAAATATTTTTTTCTCGCGATGTGAATTATCCGCCATTTTGAATTTGAACAGCTGATTATTTTGAGTTCTCTATATTTTTCCTGTGTGCGCGTCAAAACGATCTTTAATACTGGTAAGTTTCACGCTTTTATCTCTTTTGGTTCAAAAGTTATTGGAACCGTACAGAGTGATAGACGGACACAGGAACGAAACTATAAGGGTTTCTTTTTTTTTTGGTTTTACCAACGAAACCCTAAAAAACATTATACTTCAGATTAAAATATATAATTAAAATAAATCAAATAAAAATATTCAATAAACCATCAGAGAGGATTGATTGCTCATATAAAAACTTTTACTTAGTTACTCCACCACAAAGACTGAGATATAGGTTTAAAAGTTTTGTCCTATCTATTGCGTTAGTATGAAAAAAAAAGTTAATATCATAAAAGATAAAGGATTATGTTAACTGTGACCTTTATATTATATAACAAGTAAGGCGCGCTTCATAGAGGCAAGTACGTGAGGCGATAATAGCCGGTTTCTGTGCTAAAATAATGAAGTGCAAAATTAAGAAGATTAAACACATACTTACTGTAAAAACCGTACCGTAAAAACGGTACTTACTGTATCGTTTTTGCTTTTTATAGGATCGGGCTGAAACTCATATTATGGTACTTACTACTTTATAGTAGTAAAGTGTGCATGAAAGGAGAACATTACATTTTTTACTGTACCCTGTCCATGACGGGTACATAGTTGTGTACCTTTGTTTTGGAAATCGTAAAAATAGTAGCTGACCGTTACCTATATTCTCTTAGGGATTTATTATCATAATTTTGAGCTTTTGAACCCTAACGGAGTATTAAATATTGCTCCTTGAGTTTCATTTTCAAAGTTCAGCGTGCGCACGTACTTTTTGAGATATGGTACTTCAAAGTAGGGGGTACTTAGAGCTAAAGGTGTTGAATAATTTAAAATAATGACATGTTAATAATATAGCCATTTACAAGTGTAGTCTGCATTTTATTTTAAGCGAAAAAAAATATTTTGGGACTAATATATCTTAAAATTGTAAAGTTTGAACAAAAGTTCAAAATTTCAACATGAAATGGGATTTGTTATTAAGCGAGGTCTACTGTCAACAGAACTACTAGTTTTGATAAAGGAACATATAGAGAGCAGTAATATTCCTTAGTCTAAATTACTGTTGTGACAAAGGAAACAAAAACAGAAACTTTCATGTTTATTTAAATAACACCAAATCACAGGATATAAAATTACTTTTTGGGGTATCCCATGGTTCGATCCTGGGGCTCGTATTTACAGTTTTATTTATTTTTTATTTATTTATTTAATACTTTTTTTTTTATATAATAAGTTTTTATATGTATAAGCGATATTCCCCGTTACAATCTAGTCAACTTAGCCATATTTGCCGATAACGTTGCCTTTTCCGTTCTTTATTTATTTTAAATAGATAAAATAAACCCCTGATAAAACTAACTATTTTTTTAAATTGACGATTAAAGCCCAATATTGATAAATTTGAAACTATATTATTTTCAAAAAGGTGTCTTATAATTCCAGAAAATCTCACGGACGATGGCCTGGTTATACCTTGGTGTAACTTTAGAGTCCATCTTGATAGGAAGCTGAACTTTACCTCGCACATAAACCAAATTGTAGGTGCATACATGCAAAAAACTAATTGAAGTACATTTCCAATTCTGTCCTGAGATTCAAAGCTTTCAGTTTAGAATAAATAAATTATATATAAAGTTGCCATAAGCCCGATATTAGTATACGCCAGTGCTTCGTGGAGTTTCACTTCCAAGTCAAATAAAAAAAACCTACAAGTTATCCAAAAAAAAATAAAAATAAAAATAATAATAATAATAATAATTAAAGACTTGTGGCCAATTCGCCTAGAGCTATTAAATTATCAAATCTCCCTAAAATAGCAGATATAGAATAAATTGAAATGTTGCCAATAGATTCAGTCAAGCATTTATTATCTATTATATGAAAGGCATAATAATAATCTATAATAAACAAGATAGCACAGCAATTGAAATGGAATAATGTTATCAATAAAAAAAAATTGGTAAGGCGTGAATTCTCACGTAAAAAGGGTTTCGTTGGTATTGTGAAACAAAATTAGTAAGGGGGAAGGGGACACGAAAAATGTCGATGTTTTTTAACAAAATGGCGCCGAAAATGAAACACTAACTNTCTGTTTTTGGGCAAAAAAGTTTAACTTATATACCAAATTTCAAGTCAATAACGTCAGTAGGTTGGGAGATATAATCCAAGTTGCGACGGACGGACAGACACACTACCAAAAGCATAAGGGTTTCTAGGACGACCTCGAAACCCTAAAAACGAAGCACTGGAAATGCCCTTGCCCAGTAAAGGGTTAAAAAGGTTCAAATGTTTATCTAAAAAATTCACGTTTCAGACCCTTTTGAACGATAAATAGTTTTTCGGGCTCTCGAAAAGTGCAAGGTGAGTCCACCGTTGACCATTTTGCTCCTAAGATTATTGTGAGACAAGATTGTCCTTTGAGAACCTAATACAGTATAATAATGTACAACCCAAGATGGAAATTTAATTTATGTACCTATAGTACTTTTGGTACAAAAGGTTCTTAAAGTCTAGGCTTAGTGGTCTAGGCAGACAGTAGTGTGCAGGCTAAATTTTTTATTTAATGTGTTTTTTATAGGTATCTTTATTGTATATGTAGGCATTTAGTAGACCTACTGAAACCTTATAATGCGGTCGTACTGAAAAACGTACGACGTTTTATGTACGTTATTTCTGTACATAAAAGGGTACTTTTGGTACCGGTTTGTCGAAATACGCAAAAATACTCCAAAACACATACTTACTGTAAAAACCGTACCGCAAAAACGGTACTTACTGTATCGTTTTTGCTTTTTATAGGATCGGGCTGAAACTCATATTATGGTACTTACTACTTTATAGTAGTAAAGTGTGCATGAAAGGAGAACATTAAATTTTTTACTGTACCCTGTCCATGACGGGTACATAGTTGTGTACCTTTGTTTTGGAAATCGTAAAAATAGTAGCTGACCGTTACCTATATTCTCTTAGGGATTTATTATCATAATTTTGAGCTTTTGAACCCTAACGGAGTATTAAATATTGCTCCTTGAGTTTCATTTTCAAAGTTCAGCGTGCGCACGTACTTTTTGAGATATGGTACTTCAAAGTAGGGGGTACTTAGAGCTAAAGGTGTTGAATAATTTAAAATAATGACATGTTAATAATATAGCCATTTACAAGTGTAGTCTGCATTTTATTTTAAGCGAAAAAAAATATTTTGGGACTAATATATCTTAAAATTGTAAAGTTTGAACAAAAGTTCAAAATTTCAACATGAAATGGGATTTGTTATTAAGCGAGGTCTACTGTCAACAGAACTACTAGTTTTGATAAAGGAACATATAGAGAGCAGTAATATTCCTTAGTCTAAATTACTGTTGTGACAAAGGAAACAAAAACAGAAACTTTCATGTTTATTTAAATAACACCAAATCACAGGATATAAAATTACTTTTTGGGGTATCCCATGGTTCGATCCTGGGGCTCGTATTTACAGTTTTATTTATTTTTTATTTATTTATTTAATACTTTTTTTTTTAATAAAATCAGATTTGTAAAGGTCTAATCTGCTTGCTCAGTCAACATACTTGAGTCTATAGGCTCTTAAAACACTCTATCTCTAGAAATTCTCTTTTATTTAAAGAAGGAAAAAGCTTTGCTCCTTGGAAAATTTAACATCCGCATCAAATGTTTCTTAATCATAAGAGTTTAAAAGAGTTCTTATCTAGACCTTTCTTTTTTGATATTTAAGATATAGGGTTTTTTTTAATACCTAAAATTTAACAAGTTAGCAATAACAGTAAATGTTACTATAAATCGACTTTTAATCTCCAGTGATTTGCGTACCCCCGACTTCAAATCCTGAACTTGGATTCAAATTCTGATGACAAATCATGTATGTGGAGGTGGCTCCATTAAGCAAACCTAACTCGTTTTACGAGACAGCAAAGAATCGGCAACTTTACATCTACCTGATGATAATATATGATCATCAGTTTGAAACATGTCTAACCTCCCCAGGAATCTAATCATCGTCAAGTATATCGATAATGATCTTGATTCCACGAGAAAATTTGCGAGTAGACTAAGCTAACACGAGAACTTGCTAACCAATCGGTTTCCCCGATCGCAGTGAAAGCTAAGGAATTGACTACGCAGGGTAAACTTTGAGCATTACCCAAAGTAAATTGAAAAATTTAAAAACTACTTTTTAATCCCTTGGCAAATTATCAAATTTTCTGCTCGAACAAGTTCTCCAAGTGTTCTATTACTAAGAGGACTATGGTTAGTTGAAACGGGGGTCATATAAAACGTGCTAAAGCTAGAAAATTGCTTGCTAGATTATATGGTATTTCGTTCTCCGCTTCACAAAGCCGACGTTTAGTATATAGTCTGGGTGCTCAAAAGACTATAAAAAAATCCGTGAATGGTTTAAAATATTGTCAAATGACAGGTGCACCAGCGTCCAGCTAAACTTATTATATGATCCCTTATTACATGTCACTTATTATATTATGATGGTTATGTTATCAACATAAACTAGTTCCACTGTCTGATTATGACAGAGAAATTCATCCTTTCATTCATCATATTTACTTTATTTGTTCAGGAGATTCGCTGACGAAGGGCAAACAGTACTTCCAACAAATAGGTAAATTGTTAAAATAATAAATACTGTTTTTTTTTTAATTTAGCACTAATTAACTCTTGAACTTTTGGTTGGTATTTATTTATTAAAGTTCAAGAAATTCTTTACTATTAATATTTAAAGATTTTATCTTTTGGTTGTAGTCTGTTGAAGTTAAATTGTGTCATTTTTAAGTGTTCGACAGCTTGTTGAATTTTATTATGTAAAGAGTGAAGAATCATTTTTAAATGGTCAATGATGATTTAATGTCTATACCAAGTCTGGTCTTCTTTATCTACGTATTTTAAGAGTTTTTATCCACTATCAAGTCCTTTAAAATATAGGCAACTTTCAAAATATAGCAGCAGATGAAGTAAATAAGTAAGGTACTGTCTACTAAGTCTTTGAAATCATGAAATTTGCATGTTAACTGCAAACGATCATAATCAGCGCCAGGGAGAATAGGATAAGCTGACTCTGAGATCTTCCTAATTTAAGTCTCTTCATCGTTGATCTTGGCTGCATGTAGTTGAAGGTTATCTTTAAGGAAGCTATTGTAGAGTTAGTCCCTTAACAGCAAATAATATTTGGTTCANTGGTAAGTTTCACGCTTTTATCTCTTTTGGTTCAAAAGTTATTGGAACCGTACAGAGTGATAGACGGACACAGGAACGAAACTATAAGGGTTTCTTTTTTTTTTGGTTTTACCAACGAAACCCTAAAAAACATTATACTTCAGATTAAAATATATAATTAAAATAAATCAAATAAAAATATTCAATAAACCATCAGAGAGGATTGATTGCTCATATAAAAACTTTTACTTAGTTACTCCACCACAAAGACTGAGATATAGGTTTAAAAGTTTTGTCCTATCTATTGCGTTAGTATGAAAAAAAAAGTTAATATCATAAAAGATAAAGGATTATGTTAACTGTGACCTTCATATTATATAACAAGTAAGGCGCGCTTCATAGAGGCAAGTACGTGAGGCGATAATAGCCGGTTTCTGTGCTAAAATAATGAAGTGCAAAATTAAGAAGATTAGGCGAATATATGTGTCACCAAATTAATACTAGTCATAATAGGTTTGAAAATAGACTTTGTAATAAGTCTAATTATTTGATATTTATATAACACTATAATTATGACAGCTCAATGATGATCTGGCATATAGTTGTCATAATTATAATGTTTTAATTATGACAACTAAATGAGGAGTCTAGTATTAAAGACGGAAAAACGACTTATCTCCAGTTGGGAAAAAAAGTTATGATTTTGAATTAGTTTTTGAGGGACTAAAGCAGGTCTTTTCATCCCTAAATTCAAAAAGTAGGGAGAAAAAGTAAAAGTAGGGCGTAAAAAAGTAACTTAATTATTTTATAAATAGTAGAAAATGAATGGTTAAATTAATGAAGTTGTTGAAATCAGGTTGGCGTCACTGCTTTTACGACCATGTTTATGTTTATTTATAACCTGCATCTATATAACCTTCTTATTTGTTTTTAATATTGAATCTCTTATATCTGCTATTAAAAGTGCTAATAATTATTGTTATTTATTAAAATAATATATAAAAACTGTGCAATGGACAAAAATGTGTATTTACTCCCTACTGGAGATAAAATATTGTATGTACCTCGTGAGTAAAGTGCCATTATTCCCGAGGCGCAGCCGAGGGAATTAAAAAGTCTAATTCCCTCGGCTTCGCCTCGGGATTTAGGGACCATGGTTCTTTTGGCTTCGCCTCAAGAACCAACTTTTTCGCTCAGGGAATAATGGCTTAATTTACTCCCTAGGTGCCTAAATAACTATTTTTTGTTGTCAATTTAACCATATATGTACATGTAGGTATCTCGGAAAAACTTTAGTTACTGAGATCTTTATGAAAATAAATTTAATTTCAAAGGATGTGGGTTCGGGTTCGATTCACTGCCAGAGAAGGATGTTTTTATACTCTTTCTAGAATGTAGTAAATTTGAATAAAATAATGACTAATAAATAAAAAATGTAACGGGGGGAAAAACCCGAAACAATTACCAAATGGAAATCAGAAAGTATGTATGTATGCATATGAAAAAAGTTTAGATCCAGTTATACCGGACATATTTTTATTTTTTCTTTTATTATTATTATTTTAATTATTATAAGTCTTGAACAATCGTGAAAGTAAATCTTTGGCATCGGTTTTTAAGTTTTTGATTAAAATTATCAAATACTTATTTATTTATTTACTCACATTCATGAAATAAATTAACAAGCATATTATTCTAATATTAATTCCATTTTAATTAATAATTCATAGATTAATAATTAAAATAGTAAATATTAAACACTCAGCAGCCTTAGTAAAATACTCCAATCAAATTACTTAATAACCATTTGTTCATTTGTAGGTATAGGTTTACATTTAAATATCTGGTAAAATTATGTATTTTAATTTTTAATTGGTTGTTAATGTCAATTGTTCATAGTTAATTTTGTAAATTGTTAATTTTTAATAGTTAAATGTTTTTTAAAAAATGATGGCCCTTAATTATAGAGATAGAAAAAATATTTTAATTTTTCTCATTACTACTATAATAAATTAATACATTGTTAATTACATTATTATTAATTATCAAAAATACTCTTCAAATTAGTGTTGCACATAGCTTCCTCGCGTCCTATTTCGTATACTTTAACGATTTTATGCTTTTAAAATTTATTACAATCCAATTTATTTCATTTTCCCTCTTTGTTAAATTTGTTAAATTTGTTAATTTATGTTTTACATAAAATAAAGTATTATGCAAAATTTAAAATGCGCAGATGGTTTAAATGAATCTGGGTCTATCTACGGGCTACTTTTGACGAACCATCTTAGTTTCATAAAAATCAGGTGAGTCCTTTTGAAGATACAGGTGTAAATAAACGTATATTTCTGCGCATGTCAAAGAGAAACAAAATACGCGCATACGTTTGAAAAACTTTTATGGGACGAACAACCATGCTAATTATCACCATCCAAATTTCAATAACATCGAACGAATAGTTTTTAAGATTTATAATGTTTCACAAAACTTGAGCGGACAGACTGACAGACACACGAAACCAAAAATTTCTCTGATGCCTCAAACGGATTTCTGTCTTGAAATTTTTTGAAATTGGAGTCTTAAAAATAATTTGAGCTTCAGAACAATCTTTGGTAAACTCAGAAGCAAAAATTAAATTGTTATAAATAATTTTAACTGACGTAAATATATTACATATTATTTTTATTTTAGAACAAAAAAATTAACACAACTATGAAAATGATCTTAGGAAAGATCAAAACGTGTCAAAATGGGGAAAAATTAATTGTTTATATCAAGACATAACCTTAACCGTCCCATCAACTTAAAAAATAATCTCTTCAATTAGAATAATAATTTAACAATATTCGTTGTTTTCCACGGTCAATATCTAAGTTAAATATGATTTATTATAATGTATAATCAAGTTCAATATTATTTAATTGTTTACTTACATTTATGGTTCCATATTGTCCGATTGTTAGCAAGCAAGTTAATGATTTATTTTTGTTTTATCGGCACGAGTATTTAGTTGGCACGAGTTATTGAGAGAGGGGCAAGTGACTAGAAACTAATGAAACATGGTGGTAACGAGGAAGCCGAACCGCTACTAAAACTGTCTCGCCTCGCTTTATCAGTACCGTTTATTGCTCTGATAACAGCCTAGTAAACTCACCTTGACGTAATCAATGTTGACACTCACTTAACAGATGTTCTATTCATTCCACTCTAAACCAAACTATTAATAAACACAGTTACTTCTAAACCAAGATACATTGCAGCTTCAATAAATATAAATACTTCTAAATCTAGATTTTTAAATCACGGCTTTTATAGTTATATTTAAACCTAGTAACATAACAACTTTTATAAATACTTCTAAACATAGATACACCATAGCTTCCATAAATATATACTTCTAAACCAAGATCACAGCTTCTTTAGTTATACCTAAACCTAGATAAATGGCAGCTTCAATAAATACTTCTAAATCTAGATGTTTAAATTTCGGCTTCTATAGTTATATTAATACCTAGAAATATCACAGCTTTTGTAAATTATACTTCTAAACCTAGATATACCAATATACCATAGCTTCCAATGCGTACTTCTAAACTAAGATCACAGCTTCTTTAGTTATACCTAAACCTAGATAAATGGCAGCTTCAATAAATACTTCTAAATCTAGATATTTAATTCGCTGTTTCTATAGTTATATTTAAACCTAGAAATATCACAGCTTTTATAAATACTTCTAAAAACCTAGATACACCATAGCTTTCATAAATATGTTCTTCTAAACCAAGATCGCAGCTTCTTTAGTTATATCTAAACTTCAATAAATATACTTCTAAATCTAGATTTTTAAATCATGGCTTTTATAGTTATGTTATATTTAAACCTAGTAACATCACAGCTTTTATAAATACTTCTAAACCTAGATACACCATAGCTTCCAATATGTACTTCTAAACCAAGATCACAGCTTCTTCCATAAATACATCTAATCCTAGATTCATTCCAGCTTCTAAAAATATATCTAAAACTAGATACGTACGTTATATCTTATACAAATAATTCCAAACCTAGGTACGTCACAGTTTCTATAAACACTTTTAAACTTAGATACGTAGCAGCTTCTATAAACATATCTAAACCTAAATTTATCATAGCTTCTTTTAATACTCCTAAACCTAGATACATCGCAGCTACATTATATAAAAATATAAATATTACAGTAAAACATAAATTTCATCTAAATTTTTTAACACATATGACAAAAGTGAACATAAAAACAATAACAATATTCTTAAAGAGCTTTCAGATATATATACCTTCCTGTGGTTGGTCACTATGACCGTGCCGAATTTTGTGCGGTTCGGCTATTCAGGAAGAGTATGTCTCCCACCAAATGCAAAATGTAGTATAAGAGCTTCGCTTCGCCCAGATAAGATAAATTAAGAAATAGATAATTACTAACGAAAAACACTGAACCTATAATATATTCATATATAAATTAAATACAAATAGTTTTTTATCTTATCACACCCAAATAATTGTCTGACTATTTTTAACTGGCGTGCAATTCTAATAATTATTATGCTTAGGCAATATTTAATTTTATATAATTAAAATATTATCGTAGTAATATAAGTTTTTGAAGTATTGTCTAATCTATCAAATATTTTCTATTAAACGTAAAGGTCTTTGTTCTTTTTAATTTTTGACTTCCTCGAGGTTTTTTAATTTAAAAAAAGTTAAATTATTGGAAAGCTGTTGAAGATGTCAATGTAAAAGTTATTTCTTGTTTTAATAAGTTTTCTTTTTATTTTCATAGTATACTGTGACAACTCTTCTCCACTCAACCTAAATTTCCCTTTCATTAATCACCTTGTCACCAAGTTTTTTTTAATATTTTAATTATTATGCTTTAACCTCTCCTCGCGTTAATTATATTTCGTGAAGTATTCTTCTACTTTAAATTTCATATCTATAACTTGAAAAACAATTGAGTGAAAGCGACGTAATAACGGTTTGAAATAGGGTCTTAAAAAAAGTCGTCCGGGTAGTGATCTTGTCTGGTATTATAGTTCTGATAGAATAAATTACCTTATGGTGAAGGGGAAGGAGGGGGGGGGGGGGTTTTTT
>KZ652328.1:40249-54047 GCA_001010745.2 Gerris buenoi
GCAAATTCAGCCGCCATCTTGGATTTTGACTGATTTCCCGGGCCGGGATTAATGGGGATTTTGAGATAATTTAAATTTCATGCTTCAGTACATTATAAGAACCCATTTTGAGTGCAAAAAAATTATTTTACGGCAATAAAAGCAACAATATAGAAAAAAATAGTAAAATTCTGCCGCCATCTTGGATTTTGACTGATTTCCCGGGCCGGGATTAATGGGGATTTTGAGTATGTTAAAATACACACTTTTTTGAGTATAATGCAAAAAGAATCATTTGTGTTGCAATTTTGCCGAGGTTAAAAGTTATTTTGACTGGACTAATAGGTAAACTTTACAATATATATCACCCATTCTCCTCCACTCATTCCTATCATATGCTTTTCTTTGCCCCAAACTTTTCCTATCTATAACCCTGCGCATTTCATCATCCCATTTTACACTCGGCCTTCCTTGATTTCTTTTCCTGTCTCTAGGATACCACGACATCATTTCTTTGGTGAATCTTTCATCCTTTACTCTATCGATGTGACCACTCCACCTCCATTTCCTCTCAGTCATAGTCTCCCCTATATCCACTAGCTTAGTTTGATTCCTAACCAAAGAGTTTGTTTTNGGCAATGCAGTTTACTTTGAAAGTAGTTATTCCACCCTAGAGTTCGCTGAAGTCCTAAAAATGGTGTAATGGAGATTCAAAATTCAACACAAAAATACGCCTAAAATACCACGCTACCACGCACTCCCTCCTAGAGTCTTTGGAGTACAAAAAATGTTTCAATTGATTTTCCCAATACGACCCAAAACACCATTAATAACAACGATCCAGTATAAATAAACCCAAACAACGTGCCACCAAATTCCATTTTTATTTGAATACCACATTTTTTATTTTATTTTTATTATTATCATTATTTATTTATTTATTTTTTTTTCATCGTTTTAAGTTTAAATATCAACCACGTCNTTCATCCTTTACTCTATCGATGTGACCACTCCACCTCCATTTCCTCTCAGTCATAGTCTCCCCTATATCCACTAGCTTAGTTTGATTCCTAACCAAAGAGTTTGTTTTCCTATCGTTTCAACTAATCTTTAACATGCTTCTCTCCATCCGGCGTTGTGTTACCCTCATTCATTTTATCACTTTTTCCGGCAGTGCCCAAGTCTCACATCCGTAGATCATTACAGGTAATACACAAGCAGTCCACAGTTTTGTCTTTGACTCCATATTTACGTTTGACCTACATAGATGTTTATATTTATTAAAACTTCTCCATCCTAGTCCTATCCTTCTGCCTATTTCTTTCTCGCTTTCCCTGGACAGCACATCTCCTTGACTAATTCCTCTCTTTACTTTGATTTTTCTCACCTCTTTGTCGATTGTAATATTTAAACTTGCCTCATCATATATATTTTTAAATATTTGAATGTATGTGTCATGTATTCCACTTTCCTTAAGGCACCCAATAACGTGCTTCTTCAAAACCGAGTCGAACGCCTTTTTGAAGTCCACACACAGTTAACACTAGTAGTCCAGTTACTCGGGCTAAAAATATTGCCTTACCTCCGAAATTTGAGAAACTGCATAGATTTTTATGAAAATTTGGATTTAGGCAAATCTGACCCTCCTCTTCAAAAGTTATATATGCGCAAGTTGCGCATATATAACTTTTGTTATGTATTCAATAAGTTTATATATGCAATATAAGTATAAGTTATATATGCGCTTTTAGTTTTTAAGGNCAAAGAGACAAAAGTCATATTTTCCTGTTTTTTTTTTTTTTTTAGAGTTTCGTTGGTAAAACCAGAAAAGAAACCCTTATAGTTTCGTTCCTGTGTCTTTCTGTCTGTCACTCTGTACGGTTCCAATAGAGATAACTTTTAAACCAAAAGAGATAAAATCATGAAACTTTTTAATAGCAAAGATCGTTTTGACGCGCACACAGGAAAAATTTAGCGAAATCAAAATGATCAGCTCTTCAAATTCAAAATGGCGGATAATTCACGTCAAGCAAAAAAAAAAAATTTAAGTGGGGTATCAAATGAAGAAGAGTAGATTACAAATATATATACTACTTAGGGTTAGTGTTAAGTTTTCGGCGCCATTTTGTCAAAAAACATCAAAATTTTGCGTGTCCCAACCCCCTAAATCGTAGTTCCGCTGTTACTAAAAATATAGAAAAATATGCAAAATGTGCGGGCTGGTGAGCCATAGAAAAAAAAATCCCGTCAAGTACTTGCCAGCAAGTTACTAAAAGGGTTTCTTCGGTCATAAGAATTAATTATAATTATTATTANCTTCTCCACGCCGCTTCCTCACCTCTTCACTCATTTTGAAGAAGCGTGCCTCGCCCGCGCCGCGCCTCCGCCCGTCGCCTGTTCTGTGTGCATTGGACTGTTCAACTCGCCTCCTCCACGTCTCGCCCGCACCTCGCCCGCGCCGCGCCTCCGCCCGTTGCCTGTTCCGTGTGCATTGGACCGTTTACCTCGCCTCTTCCACGCCCCGCATACACCTCGCCTACACCGCGCCTCCACCGCTCGCCGGTTCTGTGTGCATTGGGCCTTAGAGCTCAAAATCCCAGTACTTCTTATTAATGTTTTTGGTTTTTCTACTACCAGTCCGTTAATTTTCAAGCAAACGTACTTTAAAAGTATCCATTTGCAAGGTAATTTCAAGGGCTACAAGTCTTGTTCCATTAGAAAGTCAAAAACACCCTTACCTTTTGAAAAGTAAAGGTTTGAAGGGCTCGATGCAGGGGGTGCTCACACTATGATATGAACTTCAAAACTTAATATCTCCGCTATTTTTTATCCTACAATAATCTATAAAAAATGAAATTGTTTGTTAGAAAAAGAGCTATATTTTTGTATTGTATCATTTTTCCCGTAGATATTATAGTTTTTAAGGTATTTCGGAAAAATAGATATTTTTTTAGAACTTTCGAAAATACGTGGTACCAATTAATTCAACATTTTTGAAAAAGTAAGCATTTTAAACCAATCAATTTTTTTTAACACACGAACAACACTAAAATCAAATATATTGTAGAGTTAAAATAAAAAAAAAAATTGATTCGGGTGGACATGAGAATAATTATACTACTCATTTTTCCCTAGAAACTGCCAAAGATCCATATTTGTTGCATTGTACCTCGCTCATTTTAAATGCAATTGACTTCTATTTTTGTTCATTTTAAAGGTTTTTTTAAGGACTATAAAAAAGTTTCACATCATGGCATCCGAAAAATCAACCCTTTTTACGTTATTTAACGTTGAATACATCGATCCAAGTAATAAAAAAAAAAATATCTTTTTTCATCGACGATATCTCGCTTTGTATTGGACCTAAAATATTTTTTAAAAAATTAGTTTCTTTGTTTTTTCATAAGCTACAATTTTAATCTCCGCACTTTTTTCGATAAGAATCTTATTTTTTGAGATATCCGTAAAAAAGTGTTGAAAAACGTGTTTTTTCGATGAAAATTGCAAGATTTCAATCGTGAATAACTCAAAAAATATTGATTTAACAAAAAAACTTTATACGTCATTTTGTTCTTTAAATTTGATTTTCTATCGATTCCTGGGGTTATTTTTAGCAAAAAAATGACCACCCCCGAGAAGGGGTGGCAACTACCCCTGGGGCGGATGCGCACATCGGCACTATATAACTTTTGTTATTTGACCATTTTCCCATCAACTCCCCAAATTTCAAGCAAATCGGTTCAGTTTCTCAAATTTCGGAGGTGAAAACCCCGAGTAACTGGACTATAGTGGAAAGTTATGATCGTGCGCACGTCTTATCATTTGTTTGACTACAAATATATTATCTAGAGTGCACATGTTTTTCCTAAACCCTGTTTGTGTTTCTTTTATGTCTCTATCAAGTTCACGTTCTATCTCTATCCTTAGTGATATTATGTTCATAAACATTTTGTATATTGCTGATAGTAAGCTCAGTGGCCGATAATTTTCTATACTTTGTTTGTCACCTTTTTTAAATAGTAGGATGAGTTTAGCTTCGCACCATACTTTGGGGACTTTTTTGTAATATAGACATATATTAAATAATCTCTGAGCTGCTGATACTATGAAATCTCCGCCTTCTTTTATTTCTTCACAAGTTATGCCATCCTTTCCTCCAGCTTTACCTCTCATCATTCTTTTGATCACTCTTTCAACTTCCTCTCTAGTTATCTCTGGTACTTTTTCTATATCGTCTATTTTTCTTGCAGCATTCTCTTCTTCGTTGTCTATTCAATCAGCAGATTTTTCCATTTCAGTTTCTAATTCTACCACAGTCTGTTTTCCCGGTCCATTCCTGACAATCCGACTAGACGCCTGAAGAGGCCTCTTAGATAACTAAAATATATTTTATTTATTTAGTTTATACTATTTTCACTTTCTTTATATTAATAAAATCTGTCAGTCAGTAAGTGCTATCACTGGATAGTTTCTTACATCATGTTCCTTCAAGCCACATATTCATATATATTTATTGCTTATAACAATTATATATTGTAGTTGCAGTATTCAAATAAAAGTTAAAAAAAAAAAAATAATTCTACCACTGTATTTTCTTCGCTAATATACAGTTCTTCATAAAATTCAGATATTATATCCACTATTTCTTTTTCTCTATTTTAATATTTCCTTCTTTGTCTTTCATTCTTATCATTTTTCCTTTCCCTATAGTCTGTGATTTCCAATATTTTCTTAAACTTCCACCATTCTCTATGATTTCATTTAATTGATCTATTCTTTTCTTGTCGCTCCATTCTTTCATCTTTTTCCTTATCAGTTTAGATAAATCTGCTCTTTCTACCTTATCTCTATTCTTCCTTTTTAATCTCCTTCTTTTTTCCAGTAATCTCTTTATTTCTTTTGGTACTTTCTTCTTCGACTCTATTTCCTCATTTCCTCCTGTTATTTTATTTGTTGCATCTTGTACAGCTTTACTTAATGTATTCTCATATTTATCTAAATTGTCTCTATTCTCATATAGTCTCTTATCCTCTATTTCTTTCTTTAATATATTTTCATAATCGGTGTAATTAGTTTCATCTTTCAGTTTAGTACTCTTTGACTTAATGTTTTTCTTAGACCATAAGTATTTTTGATTTCTAATTTTAAGCATTGCTTTGACAGGCCTGTGGTCACTTCCGATATCAATAGTTTCGTCCACTTCTACATCTTGTATTATACATTTTTTGTTGCATATGATAAGGTCTATTTCATTTGTTGTGTGCCCATCTGGGCTAATCCATGTCCATTTCTTGTTGGATGGCTTTTGATAGAAACTAATTATTATGAACAATCGGTTTCCTTCAGCGAATTCCAGTAGATCTTTACCTCTATCGTTTCTCTCTCCGTATCCGTATCTACCAATGGCTTCTCCATCACTGCCTGATTTTTTCCCAACTTTTGCATTAACATCTCCTATTATCATAGTGTATCTACAATTATCTTCATTGAGTGCTGTTTGCAGCAATGTAATAGAACTCTTCCATTTCTTTGTCATTCGCAGCCGATGTTGGGGTAATTTCAATCTTCCACCACCACAACTATTATCTAGCTTCCATATAAGTTTCGATACACGATGACTGTAAGATTTGTACCCTGTTATGTTTTTCTTACTCCGGCTGTTCACTAAAAATCCGGTTCCACCCTGTGAACCGATTCCATTCCAATATATTTCTTTATCATCATCCAGTGATTACAGGTGTTCTTCATTCCTTCTTATTTCACATAATTCTATAATATCCCTCTGCTTCTCTGCCATTACTTCTAGCAATTCTATTAATGTATTATTATCCTTAAGTGTTTGACAATTATAAGTGTATATGACTATATTATTTTTGTGTCTTTCCTTCTACATCTTTTCTTTATTAATTGCTATGCTGTGGTTTTCGGTTCTAGGGTATTTTCAGTTCCTTCATTCTCTTTCTTTTCACTCTCTTTTCCCATTTCTATTACTGTTCCTTTATTTTGACTTAAATATAACCCGAGGAATTTTGTTATGGTGCTTTGTGAGCTTCCATCGCTGTTTCTTTCTTCCTTTCGAATGCTCCAATTTTGAAGTTGAGCTCAGTGCCTTTTTGTCTGTCTCTATGCTTGAGGGTCCTAATGATGGGTTGTTGTTGACTTTTCTACCATTTCCTTGAAGTTATTCAACATTCGATAAGGCACTCTGGCTACTTCCATCACTAATGGTTCCGATACATAATAAGTTGTTCCCTTCGTCGGTATCATCCTCGGTAAATAATTCTACGCCAGTATTGAGTCTTTTAGGATTGTTCTCTTTTAATCTGTTAGTGCTATTTCGCTCATTTCCAACGATTTTATAGTCAGGTGTTTTTGCTCTGTCATATGACCTTTTCCCTTTCCTAATTTGATTATCATTATTTTTTCCTCTTTCCTCTATAATCAGCTGATCGTACTTTATGATAGCAAATTTTCCGTCTTTCCTAGCCTCCATCAACTTATTTGAGAGGTCTTTCCTTATCTGTCTTATTTCTGGTGGGTAATCTTCAGCCAAGAATATATCAGTACCTTTTAACATTTTTTTTTTTTCTTCTCATAATTTCTACCTTTATCTTATTTCTTACTAATTTCAATTATATCGGTCTGTTCTCTCTCTCTGGTATTCCTTGCCTTCTTATAAAATCTATATCGTATTTATTAACTTCTATATCTAATTTATCACTGCACATTTTTATGACTTCTCTTTCAAGTTGTTTTAAGCTTTCAGGTTTTCTTTCAGTCACTTCATAAATAATGATATTATTTTTTTCTTAATTCTCTTTTTAAATATGTTATCTTTTTCCTTTGTTTTTCTATATTAGAAGCATTTTCACTTTGTCTCTTCTATTCGCTTTAAAGTGGCCATCACATTTTTATTTCTATTATCGACATTTTCATTTATTTGATCTCTAAAACTATTGAGAAGCTCTTTCATTTAATTTAATTCATATTTTATTTATTTAATTTGTCTTCTTTTTGAAGTTTAATTTCTATTGCTTGTTAACTGCAAAATTGATATATTATTAAATCTTTATTGAGAATTTATATTACTTATTTCTTTGTTTATTTATTAAATCTTCATAATAACAAAACATAATATTTACCAAACATAAATAAAAAATCTTTAGCATGACCTTTTGGTCGCCAGCCTATTTTATACTCATATAAGAGTATAAAACAGCGTCCATACTACGCCAATTGGTAAGACCAAATAGTAATGCCTTCTGGAAAATCCAGATAGGACCACAGAAAATTCATTCATCTACACTTCTTGTAGTAAATTCAGTAGTGGTGTTTGACGAGGATCATGTAAATTTTGCTGCAGCGATAATTATTATTGAATATGAGGAACGCCGAGAAACATGCTATCGTATATACTGGATACGTTTAGGGCATTCGGCCATAGAGGATGAGGTCGATATCTAGCAAGTGAAATTATGAAAGGTTTAATCATGGACACCATGGAGCTATGGACAAACCAAATCTGGAGTAGAGAAGTGGAGCAGCTGGTTCTAGCTAACTTTTACAGCCTGATGAGCATTGATCATGAGGGAAAATGGGTTTATTAATGTTCTATCGACATCTTCCTTTATCTGTGGATACCAAAACTCGTAGCTTTTTAATCAAGGTTTCATGCCTTTAAATTCGGTACTCTTTCAATATATAATCCCATAAAACTGATCGATACGCATACAAATCAGTTAAACATAAGACCTCTTCATTTGTCCAATCCATAGTTCTTGTAGAACAAATTTTATTTTTTTATTTTTTTTAATGTAAAAAGTAAAAAGTGTGCTGGGGAATCGAAATAAATAAATGATAAAATGTATGTACTAAAATAACATTTGAAAACTCTAGAACAACATCAAAGCTCAACTGAAGAAGAAAAAAAAGAGAGTGATCCTGGTTTATGCTGGGATAAATTTCTGTTTAACATAAAAAGGAGGAAAGAAATAATATGTAATTTTTAATAAATAAATAAGTGCTCTTGCCATGTGAACAAGTGTAAAATTGCCAGATGGCTTGTCCACGTATTGACATACGCCTCCTTGCCATCTGCCTTTTACTGCTCTGGGTAGACAATCGTTGGATTCAGTTTGGCATGTCAAATGGCACGTTAATGGAAAACTTGGCAAAATGGCAAATGCCAAGCCAGACGTCCACAAAACGCATTTGACTTTGCCATCCAGTGTGGAAGTGGCTAAATGGTTACTGGGGTTTATATAAACAACTTGATAAAGAATTGATGCCAATGTATAAAACTTTAAATTTATCTTCGTTTAAAATCGGAACTCCCGAGTATTATCGAAGTCGTTACAGTCTCTTGAACAATAATAAATATATTTTATAAAAGACAATTAATAAAAAGAAACAGCCAATTAGTTTCACTTCAAGTGAAACTAATTGGCTAGTGTTGAAAGTTTCACTTTCAACACTCTTTGTGTATGTTTTTAATGACTAACATTTACCTTCACATATATTGCCTTAATCTTCTTATTTTGATCTTTGGTGGGGCTGTTAATCTTTAGTATCAGCTGTTGATGGAGATGTTAATCTTTAGTATCAGCTGTTGATGGTGATGTTAATCTTTAGTATCAGCTGTTGGTAGGGCTGTTAATCTTTAGTATCAGCTGTTGGTAGGGCTGTTAATCTTTAGAATCAGCTGTTGTTGGATAAGTTATGGCTCACTCGTGCATCAATTACAAGTCGGTACTTAAACAGGTGCATTACATAAAGAGCCGTAACAGTCGAAATTTAGAAAACAGAGCTATTCTAAAATTAAAATGATCAAGTCCTCAATTTAAATCTATCTATTTAAAGTTTAAAGTGGAGCAATTTACTTTTGTATGAGTTTGTCAGACCTTTATGTATGACATTTTTGCGATCAAATATTTTATTCGTAACTTGTATAGACTTGTTTTAGAAATAATTTATTTTACAACTCAATTTAAGTGCACTTAACTACTACTATGAAACATATATGTAGGTATAGTCACATACATACACGTGTTATATATGTATGTAGATTGTATTAAAGAAAGATTTTTTTTACCATGTTGTTTTATAGCGAAAACCACTTTTGTGTTTTTAAAAGGATTTATCTTTATTATGGTTCACATGGAAGTACGTTACCTCCTTTAGAATATTACGTGTGAAGGGGGGGGGGCTACACAAAATTTCCCTTAAGGCCTTTCCAAACCAGGCTTTCCCCTTACTTACTTTGATGGAAAATAAATGTACTGACAAGAAAAACGGCCTCTTAAACATTTCCCATCTTGACTTTAACGTGATATGCATAAAGTAATATTCATTTTATGCTTATCACGTCTTTTAGCATTGGTCTTTAGTTTGAATTTATATACATTTATTTATTAATCCGTTTGGCTTCCGAGCTTTCCAAAGGTAACGGAAGCTACGAGATCGTTCTAAAGAACGAAAACGTTTTATGCCTCCGATTTCGAAAATTCCAAGACAGAAATCAGTTTCAGACATCAGGGAAAATACTTTTGGTTCCGTGACTGTCTGTCTGTCGCTCAATTTTTTCAAACCAACATATCTTAAAAACTACACGTCCGATTTAAATAAAATGTTGATAGTATGTTACAATTGGTCAATTGTTTGTCCCAAAGAAATTAAATTTTCTATGCTCATTTGTTTCTTTTCCACATGGACACAAACATACATTTATTTGCACCTATATCTTCAAAAGTACTCATCTGATTTTTATTGAATTTGTATGGTTTGTCGAAAGTAGCCCGCAAATATCCCCAGATTAATTTCAACCGTCTGCATTCTTTAAATTTTGCTCAATTCTCAATTCATACCTTAATTCATATAAAATGACTGTCAAAGTTAATGGAGTCGGCGGTGGTCGATTCTAGTGCAGTTTCTTTCGGAGATTTCCTAATTAATTTTAGGATAAGAAAATTAAGATAAGATAATTAATTTTATCTTCAGATTTGCATTATTTAATGCTATTGGTCTTTTAATACAAAAATATTTTTTTAATACTCTTAATGACTACGTGTAGCATTCTTGTTAATAAAATTAATTATCTTAGAGAAGTATGTTTCCCCGTTCGAGACATTACCTCCTACTCATCCGCCCATGTACGTCTGGCGCATCTACTAAGTATTTCTACACAAATCCTGGCAGCTAAAAGTCAAACAAAGTTCGATTGTATGTATTAATGCCAAATATTCAAGTGAATATTAATATCTCGTAACTAATGAATCATCAAAGCCTTTCTAGCTCTTCTACGTCCAACGTTATTGTTGGATAAATCGCTCAGATGTCGACAGCAAAAAGAGAAATAATCCTAAATTCCTCAAAATGGAACTGTGGGAAATTTATAGTCTCTTTCATTACTTGCTCAACGACATTTTGCTGCATTGTTAATGCCTCGACAATTTAGCCTCATCAAATCTTGAATTTGAACAATTTATCAAGCGTTAATTTTTACCTTTACTTCGTAGTTGAATGAATCGCTTAGATATTAAAGCAGAGTCAAACGCTTTTATCAGCGTTATATGAGCGTTCAGAGATTAAATCTCTGAATATATGGGGCATTAAGAGATTATAGTTTGGGAAAACTTCCTAAATGAGCTTTCAAATGCTATTTTGGGTCATAATAGCGTTGATAGGATTAGAACATGTTGAATCCAACAACACGTGTTTAGTCTTTAATGAAATTGTAGGTCTTTCAGTGGTGACCACTGATTCGAAGGGTGCTTGGCCCGTAGCTTCGCTCCTAACACTGGAAGTATTTTCATCAAGCGAAGTTGAAGGTGGTTAGTGGTGGTTAGAGGTGGTTGGAGGTGGTGAGAGGTGGTTAGAGATGGTTAGTGGTGGTTGGAGATGGATATTGGTGGTGAGAGGTGGTTGGAGATGGATATAGGTGGTGAGAGGTGGTTAAAGGTGGTTTGAGGTGGTTAGAGATGGTTAGTGGTGGTTGGAGGTGGATAGAGATGGTTGAAGGTGGATAGAGGTGGTAAGAGGTGGTTTGAGGTGGTTAGAGGTGGTTAGTGGTGGTTAGAGGTGGTTAGAGGTGGTTAAAGGTGGTTGGAGGTGGATAGAGATGGTGAGAGGTGGTTTGAGGTGGTTTGAGGTGGTTAGAGGTGGTTGGAGGAGGATAGAGGTGGATAGAGATGGTGAGAGGTGGTTAGAGATGGTTAGAGGTGGTTGGAGGTGGATAGAGATGGTTGGAGGTTGTTAGAGGTGGTTAGAGGTGGTTGGAGGTGGATAGAGATTATTGGAGGTTGTTAAAGGTGGTTAGAGGTGGTTGGAGGTGGATAGAGATGGTTGGAGGTTGTTTGAGGTGGATAGAGGTGTTATGAGGTGGATAGAGATGGTGAGAGGTGGTTAAAGGTGGTTAGAGGTGGTTGGAGGTGGATAGAGATGGTTGGAGGTTGTTAGAGGTGGTTAGAGGTGGTTGGAGGTGGATAGAGATGGTGAGAGGTGGTTGAAGGTTGATAGAGTTGGTGAGAGTGTTTGGCTCGACGCTTCGCTTCTAACACTGGAAGCATTTTCATCAAGCGAGGTTATATACTATTGTTTTTACTTTCTCACACAAATAAATTTTATTGTGATGGCGCAAAAATTCGATTTTAAGAGTTTGATGGATTTACACGTTTTGAGTTCCCCCGTGTCAAAAAAACAAAACAAAAACGGTTTTTATAAAATTTCAGTCTGTCGTCTGTCTGTTCAAACGCCTGGAGCCTAAACTGCTACTGGACTGATTTTTTTTATGATATTTGGCATATATATTCACAAAAGTCATACTCCGCGGCGAAATTGAGAAATGAATTTTAGCTCCTAATTTTGGGGCGCCACCCCCTAATAAGTCTAATGTGAAAAATAAATTCATAAAAACGTTTCCGACGATTTTGATTAAAAAATTCTAAAATGTTGTCCATTTAAATACGAATCTAACGATATAAGCTGTTTTCCCGAAAAAATTCTAGTTCCTGAGAAAATATCTTAAAACGCAGACGGAGAGAGCCCGTGTTCGATTCCCATCCGATCCCCTGGAGAAGTTATTTTTTTGGATAAAATGTTCATTAATAATTAAATTTATCATCAAATACTAATAAATGGAAAAAATTGGGCTAAGTAATTATGAACTCATATATGAAGTTTGTCCAAATGTCTCGGACCAATTTTTTTTTGCTCGGGATAATCACCTTGTGACTCGTCGTATTCTTCCATTGTTTGTATCAACCTCAGTCGACGACATTCATATTCCTCATAAATTTCTTTAACTTCATTTCCGCTGAGTTTCGCAGTTGATTCATTCTTCATCTTAGTTTCAGTTATGACTCTAGGTCTTTCGATGGAAACCACTGTTTCTAAGGGTGCTTGGCCCAACACTTCTTTCCTAACTCTAAATGCATTTTCGGGGAGCATTTTATAACCTAATAATATTCAATACACTCCGATTTAAATAACACATGAAGTTATGTAATGAAGATGCAACCCTCAATAAATTCGAGAAGTGATACAAGTGACAAATTTAACTCAGTTTTTATTATTATTTAAGGAGATAGCTTGCATATAAGTCACTGACTAATATCAAGCTAGAATTTTGAGAATGAGTTTAGTCATAGGCTGTTAAAAGAACCAAACTTGTGGTGTTCATCGTGAAGTCCATGATCCTAAGTAAAAAATTTAGTAGAAGTTAGTAGACCAATAATCAAGATGATGTTAGTTTACACTTGTACCTTGATAGATTAGTAGGTCAGAGTAGTCCCCTTACGTTATCCTTATAGGCAATTAGTTCGATGTCCTACATCTTTGTTGGACAACCAAGTTCGTTGTTCGAAATTGAAAATGACGTTTGAACAGTAGAATAACTTGACTGATAAAGTGTCTGGAGACAAAGACGAAACAATTTTAACCAATCCATCAACATTTATATCAACTATCATCAACTTACTGGAAACATTTCAAATCCCTTTTTTTGTATTTCTGAATTTTCAGCATGGATAAGCATGTATGTTAAAATAAATAAATTAATACTTAACATCCTGGGATTGAACCCAAGATCTGTTGTATTGATAATTGAAATAATAATATAAGGGATATTATTTTGTTACAGAAGCAGTGAATGAGTTGTCAATGATTTGGATTCTCAACGCTCCGAACTAGAGCTCTGGGACGCGTCATCAACACCTCCATATAATTCAGTGAGTTACTTATTCTTGTACGCTTCACTTGTATATTTAATCATTTATAATCTGTAAAGTTTTTATAAATCTTGGAGGAGACACTATTTAAAATAAATTATAAATGAAAAAAATTATAATTCTGTGATTCAAAACTTAATTTATACTTGTTGTCAAAAGTATTAATACTACTACTACAATTTTTGAAGATAAGTTATTAAACACAAATATAATTAGCTGCATTAATTAGGGGTTCAGATTAACTGTGATTGTTAATTAACAAAGCTTACATTATCTGCTTATTCATTTATTAAAGAAAAACTATGTTTAGAAAGACATTATAATGTGTAATGTTTCTAGGAGCAGGGGTATCCAACTCCAGTATTCTAGAGGTGTAAGACCACTAGCGCTGCTCTAGAATATGGCGGTTACAACTGTAACCTACTTATGATCTTTGGACATTCCTCGAATTCTAAAATATAAACAAATACTGGTTGTCAGACATTTGCACTATTTTATTAATAAATAAATAAAAGAAGAAGAAGAAGAAAAAAAAAAAAAAAAAAAAAAAAAAAAAAAAAAAAAAAAAAAAAAAAAAAAAAAAAAAAAAAAAAAAA
>KZ652328.1:94255-107912 GCA_001010745.2 Gerris buenoi
ATAAATATTTACTACAAATTCTGAATCAAAATGGCGAGTGCAGCGAGCCTACTTTTATTTGATTAAATAATTACATATTATGCTTATTATTGTATTAACAGGCGAGCGAAGCAAGCCTACAATAACTTTATTTAATAAATAATTACTACTACAATTGCTGAATCAACAGGCGAGAGCAGCGAGCCTGCAATAAATTTATTTAATAAATATTTACTACAAATTCCGAATCAAAAGCCGAGCGTAGCGAGCCTTCTTTTATTTGAATTAATAATTACTATTTACTGTTTAAACAGGCGAGCGCAGCGAGCCTGCAATATCTTTATTTAAGAAATATTTACTACAAATGCTGAATGAAGAGGCGAGCGTAGCGAGCCTGTGTTAATATTATTAAATAAAGATAATGGACTAAATAATTTTAATGGTCTTTTCACATTAAATAAGAATGTCAGGTTACTGAAATATTATCCTGATATCATTATTGAGAGCATATTATGGCTGATATAAAAGCACTATTCTACGCGAGTTCTTTATGCACCGCATCACTAGTTTATTTATTGTTTTATATACGGTGTTCGACAACGTAGTAATGTACACCCGATGTACCTAAAAGTAATAAATTGTATAGTTTGATTATTAAATAGCTTTGATCATTCATCGTATTAAATAGCTTCCCTAAAGATAGCAGATTGTGTGTAGTTTGATCATACAATAGTTTCCCTAAATACAGGGGATTGTGCACTTCAATAATTTAATAGCTTTCCTAACGATAGTAAATCGAGTAGTTTAATCATATAATAGGTTCTCTAATGATAATGATTGCTCCTTAAAGTGTTTTTCCTAAATATAGGTGATTGAGCCTTTTATCATTGAATGGCTCTCACAAAGATAGAGCATCGTGTAGTCTAATAACTTCCTTCAAGATAATGATATTGTAGTTTGATTATTAAATAGTTTCCCTAACGATTGTAGATTCTGCAGTTTGATTATTAATCAGCTTTTCTAAATATAGTTGATTGTGTAGCTGGATTGATTGATTAAAGATTGGTTTTGTAAAACATATCATTTCGATAAATAAAAAGAAAACTAATTTGCTTACCTAAATATTCTTTATTTGGATGATCCATGAGCATGGTGTATCCGTCACCCCCTCCTGCGAGGAAGGCGTTGGTAATGAGTGTTATCTGTTCGTCAGGTTCAGGTACGTAGTACTTGGGCACCGCGCACTTAGCACATTGCACTCTGAACCGCACCACTCGCTCGTTTGGGGCTCTAGTGACGTCATATAGTACCTCAATACCTAGAGTAACAACAAATACATTACAATTTATAAATAATAAACAAAGAAAAGTTAGAGTAACATCTTTTGTTAAGAGTTTTCCTTTATATTTTACTACGTTTTTATTAGCTTGCTTTCTTGTTTGTTTGTTTGTCCAGTAAAAATCTTGCAATCTTTTTTTTAACTAATTTCCCGAGTAGCTAAACATTTGAAACTTTTAGAATAGCTCAGAACACCATGACAATGCATTATTTTAATACTTTTTAAATCTTGCAGCAAAATTTAATCCGTTTTCAGCAAATTTCGCTGTATGGAAAGTTAGTTCGGAAAAAATCCGCAAGTTATTTTATTTTATCTTGGCATGTCCCATATTTACAATCTTCATTGTGACAGGTTTCAATTTTATGATTTATAACAGAAAATTTAATAACGTAGTATACGAGTATAAAGAATTATTTTTATCTTGCAATTATTTAAATATATTTGCTAATCTATGAATTAAAAAAACAAAAAACAACAACAATGTTCCTTCCGTTGCTGTAGCCAAGAAAAAAAATTCAAATTTTCATTTAGATGATATAGTGCATTTACAAAATTGATACCTGCAATCGACTTGAGGGTGAAAAAAACATCCCTACCATCAGGTTTATGGTTAATAACCTGTGTCTGACTCGTATATTTCTATTGGTGGTTCGTTGGTAGGTTTCTCACATGATGGGTGTTGAGTTTTTTATTAAATTTGTCTGGAATTGAACCCCACACCTTTTGATTGAAAACCCCTCCCCTCGGATCTGGTCCAAATGAAAATGTACGTCAAGCTTAATCGGTCTTACAAACTACATATTATGAAAGCATCTAAGCATTATATGGCTGTTACTGCGCATGCCCTAATTTTATTTTTTATTAATTTGTCCTGGAATTGAACCTGACAATTTTTTATTTCCTTTCATCATGTCCAAATAAAAACCTATTTGTTGCTATCCACCATTGTCACATACTATCAAACGGTTCTCTTAGACCTAAGAGATAGCTAAACACTATCAAAATCAAAATGAATTATTAAATATTTCTGGATGTACAACTAAATTGACTAATTTACCTGAGACCTGCGGGAAGCCACCGCGCATGATCACGCCCGCGGGATCATATTTCTCCACCCCCTTCTCCAGCATGTCTTTCAAAGTAGAAGCGTTCACTGTAATCTTGATTAACTCGTTGTTGAACGGCATCACTGTCAATACATCGCCTTTTCTCAGAATTCCTAAAAAGATCAAATAAAATATCATATATACAAGGTGAGCAAAAAAACGCGCTTTTTTTTAACCACTTATACGAGATATAGCTTAGCTTCTGCAGTAGATAGAGATATGGGGTTTGCGGGGTCTGAAAACTACATTCTTCTACTTTAAATTGTATATAATCTTTAACTTTAAACGATTGAGTGAAAGCCACGCAATGACAATGAAATAGGGTCTTAAAAAAAATCGTTGTCTAGTATTATACAGTTTTGATAGAATAAATTACTATATTGTAGAAGGAGGGGGGGGGGTTCTTTGTAGGGAAGTGGAATAACATGTGTTACAACAAAATTATTTTAACGAACCTTATAGTGTTATAACAAGCATTGAAGATGTTTTAAGAATAAGCACTATGTACCCTGAAAATGAAGATCAAATGCTAAATTACACGTTTACGTGTGCTTAACACAACTTCAATGTTTAAAGTAGAAGAAAGGAGTTTTCAGACCCCGCAAACCCCATATCTCTATCTATTAACAGAAGCTGAGCTATAAGTGTTTAGTCCAGTAAAATTAGGCAAAAAAAGGGTGTTCCTTCGGAAAAATTTTAAGCCACGATTTTTTTTCACAGAGAGCTTTGTTATGTCATTGCAAATAATATATAAAAAGTCCCCAACTTTTTTATGTACCCTTCCCTCTTTTATAGAGGGGTGGAGGAGGGGGTAAAATTTAAAGGACTTTAGCTATGCAAGAGGGGTATCTTTTTTTATGCACTTTTTTACGCTGAATCGATTAAAACAAGAATCAAGTCCATGCGACCTATAGTTTGGAAGATATAAGGGGTTTTATGTATAAAAAACAAATATTTTAATGTAATATGACAAGAATTTTTTTAGCCAATTGGAAACTTTTAGGAAGGTCCCTGGAGAAAAAATCGAAAATTAATTTCTAGTGATAACCCTAGGAGGTGTACATTAAAATATTTGATTTTCTTTATACATAAAACCCCTTATATCTTCCAAACTATAGGTCGTATCGACTTGATTCTTGTTTTAATCGATTCAGCGTAAAGAAATGCATAGAAAATGATACCCCACTTGCTTAGCTAAAGTCCTTTAAATTTTACCCCCCTCCTCCCCCCCTCTAAAAAAGAGGGAAGCGTACATAAAAAAGTTGGGGACTTTTCAGGTATTAATTGCAATGGCATAACAAAGCTCTCTGTGAAAAAAAATCTTGGCTTAAAATTATTCCGAAGAAAAAACCTATATTGACTGGACTTGTTCAAAAACCACTCCGTATAAAGTAGAGAATTTTTATTTTTCCCCCGAGCTCAACGAAGCTTGTGACAACAAGCTTTTTAGGCTATCCACAAAATTATTTATTTTGTGGATGAAAAAAAACACGCTTTTACGAACCATAAACTAAAAAGGATAAAATATATATATAGGTATATATATTTTTAACAGCCACAATTCTACTCACAGAAATGTGACACTTAAGGTAAAATCGTGGGAGGGGGGGGTGAGCTTTTTAACATGTATATGTTTTAGCACTGGAAACAGAAGAAATTTCCTTTACGCAAAAACGACATGAAATATCACGTTTTTAAATATCGTGCCAAGAAGTAAGGATTTAACAGGAGGTTGATAGGTTTTAAATTATAGTTCAATATTTTGACTATAGGCGAGCTGAAGTTTGAATAAACTACATGTAAAATGTGACGCTCTTAAATATCATGCCAGGAAGTTAGAATACAATAGGAGTTAGTTTGTTTTTATTGTAGTACTATATTTTACCGATAGAGGTTCTTAATTTTATATAAAATGATATCAGAGCTCCTAGCGGAACAAATGGTAATCAAAATAGAATAATAATTAATTATTTCGTACCTTAAGATTCTTCTACAATTTCAATTAGACAAAATGTATACTGTGGTTTTTTCCACTTCATTGAAAAGCATTGGAATGTCGATACCTGGATACAATGCCCCAAAATCCACCATTTAATGAAAAAAAATGAGTAATTTATTTTTAATTTCGTTTTTTGTACCATTGTTTTTCTTTTTATTGTTTCTTGTTTTGTATTATTTCTTCGGAATAAATGACGAGAAATTAATTGAATACATTTTATGACTCTTTTTACTTTTTATAGGGACAATAGAGAATGTTAGAGCGTTTTTTGTTTCTTTTGTATGCTCGTTTTAACCTAAAACTTAACTATATTTTACAATAAAAACTAATTATGTTATAAAAACACAATATTTTTTTATCTACTCACGTCAGCAAAATTAAGCATTGTTTTGCTGTTTTCAATGAATCATGCAATTTCTGCAAAATGTCATTTTTCTTGATTCTTTAGTAACAATTAAAAAAATCATGCAGTAAAATAACAAACAGGCTGTAAAATTATTAGAAAATGTTACTGGAAAAAGGTTACTACGTCGCAGGTTATGAACTCTCCCACATTGTTCATTTTTATTATATTTAAGCGTAATATTCTGCTAATATTTACTCTTTTTTTGAAAATAACTTAAATAATTAATAGTAGTAAAACAAATTTGATTATTTTACTGTGATTATTTAAAGAAAATCGCAAAAGTTTGAGATAAATAACAGGTGTTGATAAAAAAAAGTGGTAACACAAAGTGGTTTTCTTGATGACTGAAACTTTCGTTTTTTTTTTACAACTTTCATTTCTTTAAATCTTTCATTTATTAAATAGTAAATATAATAATTAGTGTATTTTTTCTTCCGTTAGTAGATCAAATATTGTATGTGACTATGCAGCAAAGTACACATTCCTGATTGGTTGAAAGATTACCTGCTTCGGTTACACCTTAGCAGGTAATTAAAATTTTCCTGCCTCAGCTTCGCCTCGACAGTAAAATAGTAAATTTCCTGTCTCGGCTTCACTTCTGCAGTAAATTTGTTTTAGCTTATCGTCGCCTTCGGCTTGGAACTAAAACTTAAAAAATAGTCAGCAATTTTCCTTTTTGCTGCATAGCAACCTAAATAACTATTTCCGTTAGACTTCAAATAGCATTTTTGTTCTGATACTAATCAAATCGAAGTAGTAAATTGATAGTGGAGGGGGGACCAGCAATAGTTATTTTCGAACCAAGGGAGTAAAGTAAGTGATTGCACCCTGAGCGATAAAGTTTACTCCCTCGGCTCCGCCTCGGGAGTTAACGTTATCACGAAGGTGCAACGAAGGTTATAATATATAATGTGTAGTTGACTTACCTCCACTATACTCTGTATACTCTATTTTTGCGGGCACTCTGCTCTAATTTTCATTTTAATGAATTGTGTCTCCAAAATGAGTTAGAAAAGTCGGGAGATTTTCAATATAAATTTTGGATAGTTCGTTTCCCCGGAACCTACCTACATCGTTCTACCTACATTTATTATTTCGGCATCCATACACCTACGCTATAAATTAGAAGTAATCCAAATAATATATAATATATTACCGCTTGTTTCATTTCTCAAAATGGACGCTCTGATGGTTCCACCATTAATAAAAGCAACAGGTGTGTCGGTCCATCCTTCCTCTCTGTGCTTCCATATGGTTGCTGCCTGTCAACAGAACAATACAACGTGATTAATTCCACCGCTAACTTTCCATCTAATCCATCAAAATGGACAATCCATCCCGTTCCTAATCCTCTTCGATGTGATAACCGAATAACACTTTAACTTGGTTGTAAATTACCAGTTTCATTCTCAGCAAAATGTTTACCTTTGAAAAATAAATTTTGATGAGAACAGAAATTGGGAATTTGTAATCTGTGGAATTCAACAGATTGATTGATAACGGATCAGTGCGCTCAAGAGATTAATGTCCAGAATTTATAATAAATACTTGGAAGAATCATAAGTTTTAGAAGTGAAATTAAATAACCATTCATTGGTTATCTTTAACCACAAGTTATTGTTTTCCTATCATATTTAGAAAATGCAGAAAATTTGGACCCACCAACATTATTTTATCTGCGATTGTTACGAAATTTAAACATTGTATCTCAGTTTAGATGCGTAGAAAGTGATTCTTTACGTACTTGTTGTGTATTCAATGAGCATGCGCTGCGCATCTCATAATTCTTAAGAATTCCTCTTTTTTCCGTCCTAGAGCGGTAGAAAATAAGAATTCTTTACCTTTACGCACGATTAGTTTATTTCTTTACATTTAACAAAACTAATTTGATGTTTGTTTAATAATAATACCAGCCCATAAAAACCAAGTTTTTATTATAAATCCTTTATATTTTTGCATTTTAGTTCTGAAGGGAAATATTGGTATTCATTCATTTCAATTTTAAATAAATAATTTAAAATTAATTAATTAGTAACATTTAATTAATTATTANGCAAAATGTTTACCTTTGAAAAATAAATTTTGATGAGAACAGAAATTGGGAATTTGTAATCTGTGGAATTCAACAGATTGATTGATAACGGATCAGTGCGCTCAAGAGATTAATGTCCAGAATTTATAATAAATACTTGGAAGAATCATAAGTTTTAGAAGTGAAATTAAATAACCATTCATTGGTTATCTTTAACCACAAGTTATTGTTTTCCTATCATATTTAGAAAATGCAGAAAATTTGGACCCACCAACATTATTTTATCTGCGATTGTTACGAAATTTAAACATTGTATCTCAGTTTAGATGCGTAGAAAGTGATTCTTTACGTACTTGTTGTGTATTCAATGAGCATGCGCTGCGCATCTCATAATTCTTAAGAATTCCTCTTTTTTCCGTCCTAGAGCGGTAAAAAAGAAGAATTCTTTACCTTTACGCACGATTAGTTTATTTCTTTACATTTAACAAAACTAATTTGATGTTTGTTTAATAAAAATAACAGTTTATATAGATTTTTTTTTTGTGAAAAACAATTATTGATTTAAGTGATTATGTCGAATATGAAACGTTTTCCTAAATAATTAATTCAGCGCAAAATACAATTTATGAAATAATGCAATCTTTATCAAGAAAATTACGAACTTGCACTTGCGAATTGAACTTGCATTGGAAGTTTATTATTGCTTCCGAGCTTACCGAAGGTAACGGAAGCTATGTGATCGTTCTGAAGAGCGAAAATTTTTTAAGTCTCCGATTTCAAAAAATCCAAGACAAAAATCCGTTTCAGACATCAGGGATCATTTCTGGTTCCGTGTCTGTCTGTCGGTTTGTCGGTCAGTCTGTCCGTCGGTCTGTTATTCAATTTTTGCGAACCACCATATCTTAAAAACTACACGTCCAATTTTATTGAAATTTTGGTGGTAGGTCATAATTATCCCATTGTTGGTCTCATATAAGTTTCAACCTTCAGCACCTATTTGTTTCTGTTCCACATGCGCACAAACATACATTTATTTACACTTATAGCTTCAAAATTACTTATCAGATTTGAATGAAATTTTTATAGTTTATCGAAAGTAACCCGAAGATAGCCCCAGATTAATTTGAACCGCCAGAGCTCTTTAACTTTTGCTAAATTGATACTTTCATCCGTGTAAAAAATCCAAACAATTTTGACAGATTAAAAAAAAAACGGGGGAAACAATTAAACCAATATGTACAATAATGTACGTAATGTACGTAGGTATGATGCGAGCAAGTATATATGTATGTGCCACACCAATTGGCAGTCTATTTTTTTCTTTTTTTTTATAATTAAAATCTAACAATGGTAGATAAAGTTTGGTACGCAATTCGTGTGGTTTTACTACCCTCGCTGTCGCTAAGGTGGAAACTCCACACTCGCATCTCGCATGTAGTAATGTGTGTTAATGTACTATTAACACAATATTATGATTTATTAATTCATGGAAACCGCACTATCCTATATAATCACGAAAACCATGTTTTGGTGGAAAGTTGAAGTCGTTCCATTGGAAAAACCCAGCTTTTTATCATTAATTTCTAAATGACATGAATACATAGCATTGTTATTCAATACGTAGCTTGTTGTTATTGTACATACCACTGTAAAATGGGATAGGAGTTGCATGGCTCGTAGTTATTTATAAAATGATTGTTCTTGAAGTCTCATGTAACAAGGGTTTCATTGTTATTGTCAACATTATTAGAAATAAAACATATTATTGATCGGAAGATCAACTGCCGATAACAAAATTTCCACAAGTGTTACGACATACTATTTGTAATCTACACTTTAATATCTTTTATCATATATGTACCTACTCTATTTTATTAATTAATTATTTTATTTTATTTTTATTTTTTTCTTGGTGTAACAGAAAACAGGTTTAATGTTTCATTGGCTGATACTGAGTTCGCTGTACATATTTGTCTTTTGTGAGCGCAATGATGATACCTAATACTGCAAAGTTTTCGTGACTTTTATCTCTTTTGATTCAAAATGTAAATAAGCTGTAAAAGAAAATCTGCCACATTTTATAGAAAGCCGAAAGATCAGCAATTGCATATATTATATTTCTAATTTAAAAGATAAAACGGTTTGTCCAGCACACATGAAACAAATTTACTGACCAATTAATTTGTTACAACACATCGTTTAGATAAAACTAATTGTTAGTATCAAAGGCTCGATTTATCTCAATGATATTTTATATGAATTTATCTACCGATGTATCGATCAAAAAATCGTCCCGTATATACCCGCTAATATAGATGACACACGCTGTTTATCATAGCTTACAGATTTATATTTAATATATACAAACACATAATACAGACAGATTTAAATAATTATTAACGTTCCAATTCACAAGGTAATATTATTGAGCCTGAACTTTTTTTTTGTTTAAAAAAAGAAGAAATTGTTTGAAGCATTTTCAAACAATTTAAATGACATTTGTAGTTAATATGTAAAATTCCACATAATATCTTACACTGAAAAATACTTTCATAAGGTTTAATTGCATAATATTTGGCGCTCAATGCTAATTTCTATGTAACATAGATTGCAACTATGATTCTTTCATTGTAGGTATTCGTGTTCAAGGTAATCTATGAAACATTGGAATCTACTCTTTTGTATATGTTCCTTAAGGAGGGAAAATAGTACATTACGCGTCTAGTGTGGAAAATAGCATTTTGCATGCGAGTGTGGAGTTTACACCCGAGCGATAGCGAGGGTAGTAGAAAACCACACGAGCAATGCAAAATGCCATTTTCGCACGAGTTACGTACCGTACTTTATCTACGTTTATTAGATTTTAATAAATGCAGAAAAAAATAATAAACTTCCTTTATGTAAGCTCGTATTTCAATATTTCTCTTTTGATAAAGATGACATCAATTCGTTAGTTGTATTTTGTGCCGAATTAATTATTTCGGAAGGCGTATTATTCTCCTCATATTCTTCATAATCACTTAAATCANACAAAATTTAATGTTAGCACCATTCAATACTTTCTCATTATACGATAAAGTAAAAAGTGATCAACAGGTGAATGTTTATATTTGGCTTTTAAATATTAATAAAATTAAATGTATTTCCATCAATATCTCGTAAACTAGATCTTTCGTGGAAAAAAAAAAAACTAAAATGACTGATATGGTTAAACTGGTAATTGACTCAGTATAGGCTCCACATCTTGAAGTTTAATAGTTTACAATTTTAATTTTTTGATAAACCCAAGAAGATAAATGAAAAATCAGTGATAAATAAGTGGTTGTGGCTTGGAATCAAAGTTGATAGTGGAAAGGATTTCCTCTGAGTAGACTTTATCTGGTTGGAAAGTGAAGTTGTGTTAGGTGCTTAGAAGTGCTTGATTTAAAGAACCCGTATCATTTATCTTGTCAAGTCCCAACCAAGTCCATTTATATCTTTAAATACAGTCAACTACTGTGTAAGAAGTATTCTGCTTTAACAACTCCACCTTACACCCTCTCAACAGTTCACACCAACTTAATAATTACATTTTTAAATTATTACATTCAATTATATTCTCTATGAGTACAAAGAAACACGGAAGAATACTTGTTTATTTATCTAAGCAGCTTTCAGCTTTTATAAAGCCGTCATCAGTAAATATATGAACGAACACTAACGTTAAAACTTGCTAACATAATATATAATTATAAACCGAAATTAAAAAAAAAAATAAATTAAAAATAAATAAATAATAACCTAAGAATCATTTAACAAGTAAAGTAATGAGATAATAATTAATCAAAATATAGTTAAATAAATGCCAATTAATTAAATATTAATACAACAAATAAATAATAAATACTATTAGAAGAGATAAAATAATTAAATTATATTAATAAATTGGTCCAAGAAAACTTAAAGATAAACTTTCTTACATACAATTTCATAATTACTTAGCCCAGTGTTTTTCATTTTTTAGTTTTCGTAGGTACATTTAATTATTATTGATAATTTCATCAAAGTTTATTATCATAATAACTTTTTCTGGGTGGGGAATTGAACCTGGGCTCTCTCCGTCTGTGTTTTAAGCTCTTTTCTCAGTAACTAGATTTCTCACAAGAAAAAGGCTTAAATCGTTAAATTTCTATAAAGGATTACATTTTAGAATTTTAATCAAAATCGTCAGAGAGGAACCCATTCCGATAAATATATTTACTCTACTATACTAACACTTGACACTAAAAAATATTTAAAATGTCGAAACGTGTTTGTTAATAATTAATATAATATTATGGCCACGATATTTTTGTGTTTATTTTTATTTACCGAAGTGGTACCATAAAATCTCAATCTTAAAATACATATCTTAAGTTTGGTGAAGAATATACAATAAAAAAGAAAAAGAAAATATTAATATAAGATTAAAGAAACATTTTATTAATGATTTTAAACCGATCTTAAACACGCTTTTTCAAAACAAAGATATATTTTAGTGGGAAGTTTGTCTGGGAGAAGTAAATGAACAAGTGGAATAAAGGTTTTGTCGTGAATTGAGTTAATTCTGAGTCTGGAAGCTTAAAGAACTCAGCAAAACACTCAACGGATTATTATCTGCTACCGGCAGAAAATCCGTAACATTGCTCTCCATAGCAACGTTATCAACGTTTTAATTCCTCTGATGATTTTCACATGAACCAACAAGGGAAATCAAAAACAGACTCGGCTCCCTTCTCATTGTTTTTCTTCGAGAAAACAGATTTTCCAGGCATAAACCTCGATGTGAAAACAATCAAAACACATTTCATTTCTTGAATTGTTTTGAAGACACGTTAAGGTGGAATTGAATTAGTTTTCAGGTTTCTGTACAAAGTACAAAAAGAAACCTTATATAACGGCTCTGTCTGTCTATCTGTCCGTCCGTTGGCTTGTTTCAATTCATAAACTACTATATCTAGAATCATGAAATTTGGCACACAGGTAGATCCTGGCATTTTACACAACTGGACAAATTTTTGAGTTTTTTACACTTAATATTTCCAAGATGGCGGCCTTGCCAATATGGCGGGTGACCAAAAAAAAATTTTTAGCTACCATGGCATGTTATACATCAATTTAAAGGTCTTNAGGAAGGAATTATATATTATAAATTTAGTAAGATGGTGCAACAATTTTATTACATATGTACGTCAATTTAAATTTTAAAATTTTTGATAGGATTCGTTCTTCCTAGATGTTCCTTGAGAAGGTGAAATACATCACAAGAATATATTAATGAAGGCATTATTAAAAACAATAATAAATAGAGTACGGTGGACTCGAAACTTAAAAAAAAAATCAATCCGAAACGACTCAGACAAGCTTTCTCATACATACAAGTTAATAATTACTGCGGTCCCAAATTTGGAGCTAAAATTCATTTCTCGATTTCACCTCAGGGTATGATTTTTCTAAACATGTATGCCAAATATTTTCAAAATCGGTCCAGTAGTTTAGGCTCCAGGCGTCTGCACAGACAGACGACGGACAGACATTTTTTAAAAACCACTTTCTTGGACTCAGGGTCCCCTAAGACGTGTAAATCCATCAAAATCACAAAATCGAAATTTCGCGCCATCACAATACTTTCTCTTTATATGAGAAAGTAAAAAAATCGGGTACGGTACCTCGGAACTTTTCCTCACTTCAGAGGCCACTAAAGTGGCTTCTCCTGCTGCGAAGCAGCAGGAAGCAGCATTGGACGTGGTCAGTGATCAGGATGGGTGACCGTTCTGAACTAACTGATTTCTTATCATTCTTAAAAACCCTCATTTTAAATACCTATATTTTATTTAATTATTTGAAGTTTGACGGTATTTTGACAGATGTAAACAAACTTTGACGTCATCAAAATTATCGCACTCATAAATAATTACATTCACTTATAACTTTTAAACTAATTAATGGAATTTCATCAGGTTTTTTTATATTTGTCCCTTATTTTTTTCCGGTTCCAACGATATGCTATATGTCAAAATCCTATTTATAATTTCGGTATTATTAACCGTCAAAGTTTAAAATGTCAAAAATTGATAACTTCAAAATGGCGGCCAATATCGAAATGAAATTTGATGAGCTTGTTTTTCATACAGAGAGTTACATTCGTGCCAAATTTACACTCGATCAGAACCATTATCGATTTATTACGATTTTTTTAAATTTTTGCTGACTCAGCAAACTGGGTTCAAGATGGCGGAAAAAGTTTATTTTCCGGGTGGCACCACTTCAGGTAAGATTGATTTTTCTGCCAAGTTTCAACTCTCTAGGTTAAATACGTTAGGCGCTACGACGATAACACACATACATATGTCATGCTGAGAACCACTCAGGAGGTCTCACGGATAAATCCGTTGAAATCTCTAAAAAAAAAAGTGTTGGTGAAAACAATACTTTTCCTATTATAGATAGTGAGGAAAAGTAAAAAATAGAGTTATCAATGAGAAGGGTCCATATTCCCTTTTAGGTGCAATGAAGACAAAACAAATTATTTAAATCGGGACATTGCGACCCTTTTAAGGTCGCATCCTCAGTTAATCTTTATTTTCTGTAATAATAATCACAATTATTTAAATTAATGTTTTTTTATCAAGAAGAAAGAAGCAATTTGAATAGAAACCTAATTACAAATATTAATTAAAATGTCTAAACTTACATTAAATGTGTATTATAATACGCAGAGTTATCTGCTCTCCATAAAAGAAAGTCATTATTTTCATTATTATTATTTTTTTTTTTA
>KZ652328.1:111591-129155 GCA_001010745.2 Gerris buenoi
TAATAATAAATAAAAATATTGTAGTCCACGAGGTAGCGTGCAAAAAGGTAACATAACAAGCTAGAATTTTGTGTACAAGTTAATCTTTTAATGCCTTTTAAGAATATATGGTTGTAATGTATGGTCCGTTACATACATATAGTGCAAACTCCTATTTGTAAAAATGTTTGTAGCTTAAACAAGTAAACAAATCTAATCTATATACATATAGTTTTCTTAACAATTTTACTTTTCAAGTAAGTACTTTTTTCAAAGAAGTATTTTTGGGAGATTTAAAATTGATTCCTAATCCTTACTTATTGAAATAGATTCCCGACAAAAAAATATCGTTAATGTTGACTTCTAGACTTTGTGGAAAAATTGTAAAGCTTAATTCGGGACTAGGTATCGTTATCGACAGAGGAAATTATTCTTCAGTGTAGCTCAGTTGTTGGTCAGAGCGTCTTAACTGGAAATAAAGGAGGCCCGTGGTTCGAATCCCGGTGCTGAAGTCTATATTTCTCAGTCTGTCTCCTGTTGAAAATAGTAATTATAATTTGATTTAAATTAAAATTTAAACGTTCCGTAGCATGAATACTACCAAAAACTTAAAAATTGAATTCCCTAATTTAGTTCAAATTAATTCCCTTTTATTTTACTTTTTTTTCAATTCTTTCTTAGTTTCTTTTTTGTTAAATATTACTTTTTTTATATCAAATTTTATTAGTAAAAATAATACAAAATACATATATTCCAAAAATAAAATATCTTGAAATACTTGACTTCTAGATAAGTCGACTCCTAGTTTACACATACGACGGACAGACATTTCAAAGAACAAAAGAAAAGCACAACACTTTTTTGGACTCAAAACGTATCAATCCATCAAACTCACAAAATCAAATTTTCACGCATTCACAATACTTTCTCGTTGTATTTACTGAAAGTAAAAAAAAAAGGGTAAGAAACAAGTTATAAGTAACAAGTTATAAGTAACAAGTTATAAGTAACAAGTTATGAGTAACAAGTTATGAGTAACAAGTTATGAGTAACAAGTTATAAGTAACAAGTTATAAGTAACCAATACAAATGATCGTAGCATTTAATAGTCCAGTAGGAGATATTGTGAACAATTTTAGTTTTTAATTGTTGTATTACTCGAAATCATCAGCGTATACCAAACGTAATTAGATTTAAACCTAAATAATATCTAATGCATAAGAAACAAAACACCATACCTGTTTTTATGGTATTTATACTTGATTTAACAAAAAAATGAAAATAATATATTTTTTTATTATTTGAGAAACTTGATATTACATATTTTTGTAAGCACACACAGACGAAAAAAATGTCATGCAAATTATTTCCGTGGATAAAAAAAAAAAAAATCTAAAGTAAATATGATAAAAAAAAATTCCCTAACAAGAATTTTATACAAATATGTATTTTTTCCAATTACTGGATTTTTTCCTTACAAATAAATTGATTCGTTATTTCTGTTATGTAATACTAAAAAATACTTGTTTTATGTGTATATATATATATATANGAGAGAGAGAGAGAGAGAGAGAGAGAGAGAGAGAGAGAGAGAGAGAGAGAGAGAGAGAGAGAGAGAGAGAGAGAGAGAGAGAGAGAGAGAGAGAGAGAGAGAGAGAGAGAGAGAGAGAGAGAGAGAGAGAGAGAGAGAGAGAGAGAGAGAGAGAGAGAGAGAGAGAGAGAGAGAGAGAGAGAGAGAGAGAGAGAGAGAGAGAGAGAGAGAGAGAGAGAGAGAGAGAGAGAGAGAGAGAGAGAGAGAGAGAGAGAGAGAGAGAGAGAGAGAGAGAGAGAGAGAGAGAGAGAGAGAGAGAGAGAGAGAGAGAGAGAGAGAGAGAGAGAGAGAGAGAGAGAGAGAGAGAGAGAGAGAGAGAGAGAGAGAGAGAGAGAGAGAGAGAGAGAGAGAGAGAGAGAGAGAGAGAGAGAGAGAGAGAGAGAGAGAGAGAGAGAGAGAGAGAGAGAGAGAGAGAGAGAGAGAGAGAGAGAGAGAGAGAGAGAGAGAGAGAGAGAGAGAGAGAGAGAGAGAGAGAGAGAGAGAGAGAGAGAGAGAGAGAGAGAGAGAGAGAGAGAGAGAGAGAGAGAGAGAGAGAGAGAGAGAGAGAGAGAGAGAGAGAGAGAGAGAGAGAGAGAGAGAGAGAGAGAGAGAGAGAGAGAGAGAGAGAGAGAGAGAGAGAGAGAGAGAGAGAGAGAGAGAGAGAGAGAGAGAGAGAGAGAGAGAGAGAGAGAGAGAGAGAGAGAGAGAGAGAGAGAGAGAGAGAGAGAGAGAGAGAGAGAGAGAGAGAGAGAGAGAGAGAGAGAGAGAGAGAGAGAGAGAGAGAGAGAGAGAGAGAGAGAGAGAGAGAGAGAGAGAGAGAGAGAGAGAGAGAGAGAGAGAGAGAGAGAGAGAGAGAGAGAGAGAGAGAGAGAGAGAGAGAGAGAGAGAGAGAGAGAGAGAGAGAGAGAGAGAGAGAGAGAGAGAGAGAGAGAGAGAGAGAGAGAGAGAGAGAGAGAGAGAGAGAGAGAGAGAGAGAGAGAGAGAGAGAGAGAGAGAGAGAGAGAGAGAGAGAGAGAGAGAGAGAGAGAGAGTGAGAGAGAGGGTGAGAGAATATAAATTGAAACCATCGTGATAACGCGAAAATTCAATTTTTAGATTTCGATGGTTTTATATGTTTTGTGGTCCCTTAAGTCTAAAAGTGCGTCATCTGTCGTCTGTGCAGATGCCTGGGGGATAAAATTAATGGCTGATTTTCGTGAAATTTGTAATACATGTTCAGACAAAATATACTCCGACGCGTAAGCGAAAAATAAATTTCAGCTCCAAACTTGAGGGCGCTTACTCCCAAAAACTATGAAAAAAAACGTGAAATAATATTATTTCTCGGAAACGCACAGACATTTTTAATTTAAAAAAAAATCTTAAATATACTCTATTTAAATACAAATCACACGATATAATTCGTATTTAAATCTTGTTCCTGAGAAAATAATCTTAAAACGTGGACGGAGAGAGCCCGGGTTCGATTCCCAGCCGAGTAGAAGTTATTTCTCTGATATATTTTGATAAAATATTCAATAATAATTAAATGTACATACGAAAACTAGGCAAATGTAAAACACTGGGCTAAATAATTATGAATTTGAATGTGAGAGAATTTGTCTCAATTGTCTTGAACCGATTTTTGTTTTATAAATTATTACTTTATATACTACTAGCCGTTAGGCCCGCGGTAACGGGCAGAATAATAAATATGGTTGAGAAAAAGAGCTGAGAGATAATTAGTTATAATTGAAATATATATTTAAACAGATATTTACTGTTTAAATAGTAAGTTTTATGTAGTTATAATTAAAATTAAAACATTTAAATAGGAAGTTTTGTGCTCCGATATTCGTTATATAGGTATGGCGCAATTGGTTAAGTATCTGGCTTTCACCCAGGAGCCCCGGGTTCGATCCTAGCTTATGGCGCATCAATTTTTAACGTTATAAATCATTTAGAGGTGAGTTGTCATCGTCGGGACACTACTTGATTATATAAAAGATGGGCTATATAATACTCCCTTCCTCTCCTCTTCATATTTCTTTTTAACAGCTGATGTGAGACTTACAAAACATTTTAAGATACATTGTAAGCTTAAGATATTTTTAGGACTATTATCGCCAAACGATGATAATATGCTTGCTTTATAATAAATTTATCGCAAAAATGATAAATTGCGCGGCACTTGCAGTCACTACAGGACTTGAAGCTTTATTACCTTTTTAATTATTTAATTTAATTCAAATTATAATTATTATTAACTATCTATTGTTAGGTACTACTCTATTAGGTAAATATTATATTGCCGTAAATATATGCTTACTAAACTTGTAGAAAAATTGAAAGCTTGGATTCGGGACTAGGTATCAGTAAAGACAGAGAAAATCACTCTGCAGTATAGCTCAGTTGGTTAGAGCGCCTGTACTGGATATACGAGAGGCCCGTGGTTCGAATCCAGGTGCTGGAGTCTATTTTTCTCTGTATGTCTCCCGTAGTTAAAAATAATTATAATTTGATTTAAATTAAAAATTTAACCTTTCCGTAGTATGAATACTACCTAAAACTTAAACATTTGCTTTTTAATGTTGATTTTTTTTTTTTTTTTTTTTTTTTTTTTTTTTTTTTTTTTTTTTTTTTTTTTTTTTTTTNTTTTTTTTTTTTTTTTTTTTTTTTTTTTTTTTTTTTTTTTTTTGTTCTTTATTGTCATAACTTCTTGTCATAACTTTATTGTCATATTCTTTATTGTCATAACTTGGTATACTTACGTAATCTCTGAAGGAGTCTGCTATCAGGTTACCCATGTTACATTCGTATTTTCTACAGCCATCCCCTGATAAGTCTACGTACGTCTCTCCTGATTCGTCTTTTAGTTTCTCCGTTAAGTTTGCTTTCCAGTGCTCCGTTAGTTTCAATACTTCGTTATCTGTAATAAAACAATGCGTATAGATATAATATAATATGTATTTATAAATACTAGATGTACCTGTGCTTTGCTACAGTGAAAGTTCCAGGCGTAAGGAATGTCTTGCTTATTCTCTGTTTCCAATATCTAAATACTAGTTATTTTAAACTAGCTGAATACCCGTGCTTCGCTACGGGTTGTTTTTAGGGTTTCGTTGGTAAAACGCTCTTGTGTCTGTCACTCTGTACGGTTCCAATAACTTTTGAAGTAAAAGAGATAAATCGTGAAACTTACCAGTATAAAAGATCGTTTTGACGTGCACACAGGAAAAATATAGAGAACTAAAAATTATCAGGTGCTCAAATTCAAAATGGCGGATAATTCACATCGCGAGAAAAAAATATGTTTATAAAATTTTGAGTGGGGTATCAAATGAAAGGTATTGAAGAGTAGATTACAAATATGTATACCACTTGGGGATAGTGTTTAATTTTCGGTGCCATTTTGTCAAAAAACATCGAAATTGTTCGATTTTGAAAAATATGCAAAATGTGCGGTCTGCTGGGCCATAGAAAAAATAAGATTAGCAATTCNGTAGTATATTCTACCAAGATGAGTAGTATATTCTACCAAGATGAGTAGTATATTCTACCAAGATGAGTAGTATATTCTACCAAGATGAGTAGTATATTCTACCAAGATGAGTAGTATATTCTACCAAGATGAGTAGTATATTCTACCAAGATGAGTAGTATATTCTACCAAGATGAGTAGTATATTCTACCAAGATGAGTAGTATATTCTACCAAGATGAGTAGTATATTCTACCAAGATGAGTAGTATATTCTACCAAGATGAGTAGTATATTCTACCAAGATGAGTAGTATATTCTACCAAGATGAGTAGTATATTCTACCAAGATGAGTAGTATATTCTACCAAGATGAGTAGTATATTCTACCAAGATGAGTAGTATATTCTACCAAGATGAGTAGTATATTCTACCAAGATGAGTAGTATATTCTACCAAGATGAGTAGTATATTCTACCAAGATGAGTAGTATATTCTACCAAGATGAGTAGTATATTCTACCAAGATGAGTAGTATATTCTACCAAGATGAGTAGTATATTCTACCAAGATGAGTAGTATATTCTACCAAGATGAGTAGTATATTCTACCAAGATGAGTAGTATATTCTACCAAGATGAGTAGTATATTCTACCAAGATGAGTAGTATATTCTACCAAGATGAGTAGTATATTCTACCAAGATGAGTAGTATATTCTACCAAGATGAGTAGTATATTCTACCAAGATGAGTAGTATATTCTACCAAGATGAGTAGTATATTCTACCAAGATGAGTAGTATATTCTACCAAGATGAGTAGTATATTCTACCAAGATGAGTAGTATATTCTACCAAGATGAGTAGTATATTCTACCAAGATGAGTAGTATATTCTACCAAGATGAGTAGTATATTCTACCAAGATGAGTAGTATATTCTACCAAGATGAGTAGTATATTCTACCAAGATGAGTAGTATATTCTACCAAGATGAGTAGTATATTCTACCAAGATGAGTAGTATATTCTACCAAGATGAGTAGTATATTCTACCAAGATGAGTAGTATATTCTACCAAGATGAGTAGTATATTCTACCAAGATGAGTAGTATATTCTACCAAGATGAGTAGTATATTCTACCAAGATGAGTAGTATATTCTACCAAGATGAGTAGTATATTCTACCAAGATGAGTAGTATATTCTACCAAGATGAGTAGTATATTCTACCAAGATGAGTAGTATATTCTACCAAGATGAGTAGTATATTCTACCAAGATGAGTAGTATATTCTACCCAGATAAGTAGTATATTCTACACATCTTGCCCTATACCGAAGTGTACCAAAAATTAAATTTTGAAAATGCATGCAGACGGTGACCTTCCCCTTACTTTAAAGGTCAAGAGTGGCAATTTTCATCAAACTCGAACTAAAACTGTAGATTTGAATAAAGAACCCACACACACGCCCGCGCGCTTGCGCGCACACACACACACACGCAACGTTAATTTTTCTACTGTACATTGACATTTCCTTTTCACCCTTCTCCTAAATGAAAATATTACAAAATTGAACATAACAATTATTGTACTTTTAAAGAGCTTTTCAACGATATGAATCGTGTAGGGCATTCATTACTTAGACATTTGTACCCCGTACCCTGTGTACCAACATTTTAACTTCATAATCTCAAGTAGGCAGTGACCTTCCCCTTCCATCAAATTGGGATAAACTGTAGACTTATATAAAATACACTAATAGACACTCTTCATTTATATAAGATGTAGCTATACATATTTTTTCCATTTTACCCCCTCCTAAATGAAAATATGACAAAACTGTACATAACAACAATTACTGTACTTTTAAAGAGCTTTTCAACGATATGCATCATGAAGTGTATTCATTACTTTGAAATTTGTACCCCGTACCCCTGGGTACAAAAATGAAAATTTCGCAAAATCCTTTCTTAGTGGACGCCTATGATATGAACAGAGTATACCCTAAAAATTTCAAGTCTCTCGGTTAAGCAGATTTTGCTGTGCGTTGATTCTATGTCAGTCAGTCAATCAGGACATTGCCAAATTACAATTATCAATAACTACGGGAGACATACAGAGAAAAATAGACCCCCGCACCGGGACTCGAACCACGGGACCTCGTATTAATCCGTACAGGTGCTCTTACCAACTGAGCTATACGGGAGAATGACTTTTCTCTGTCGTAACTGATACATATTAAAAATTGAATTTCTAATAGATGTACTAGGTACAGGTACTAATTGAGTACTTTACAATTATAAGCGTTAATTCTCGGTCTAGTTCTGTTGCCGTGAATATTTGGCTCTCTAGATTTGTAGAATAAGATTAAAAGCTTGGATTCGGGGAATATGTATCAGTCATGACAGAGAAAAGTCAATCTCCCGTATAGCTCAGTTGGTAAGAGCACCTGTATGGAAAATAGGAGGTCCCGTGGTTCGAGTCCCGGTGCGGGGGTCTATTATTCTCTGTATGTCTCCCGTAGTTATTGCTAATTGTAATTTGAATTATTTAAAAAATTTAATCTTCCGGTAGTAAGAAAACTACCAAAAACTTAAAAATTTAATACTAGTTATGTGGCTTGTAAATAATTGGCGTGGATTATTTTAGTTTATCGACAATATTTAAGTCAATATGACTACCTGAAAAAAAAGGTTCGGGTAAAAACTTCACATTATTAATATACATACCTAAAAAGAGCTTCTGAAAGTGCATATGTCGTGCTGTTTTTCCAAATCCCATTTCAGCCATATTTATTTTCAAAATGTCAGCCAAGAATTAAAATTTTGTTGTTATAGTTACCTACACATTACTTTCCTACTATTCAAGACCTATAAATTTATTTATAACATGTCATGCTGACTAGGATCTCTTTGTACATTGTGTAGTCGTCCGCCATATTGGCTTCCATCTTGAAAAATATTTAGCGTGATATTTCCGAAAAAAAACAAAAACATAAAGTTATTACAAATTCCAAGATGCGCATGTGAGCCAAATTTCGTTTAGATAGATCAACAAACACACAAACTTTTCAAAGTTTGTTGAATTGAAGAACTCACTGCACTCTTTCAATTTTAAACTATTTAAGAATGATTTTCCGTCTTATAACATAGTCATATGAATGTTTTTGAAATTTGAATATGTTTTTAAGCATACGTTTACAACTAATATTTACGCTAGTCTTTAGTTCTATACAGTGCATTATCTTAACGCTTATCTTTTGTTTTATGTTTTGCATTTTCTTATCACTTATCTTTGATTATATACTGTTAATTATCTTAACGCTTATCTTTGGATCTATACTGTGCATTACCTTAACGCTATCTTTAGTTCTATATAGTGCATTATCTTAATGCTTATCTTTTGTTTTATATTTTGCCTTTTCTTATCACTTATCTTTGATTTTATACTGTTTATTATCTTAACGCTTATCTTTGGATCTATACTGTGCATTACCTTAACGCTATCTTTGGTTCTATACAGTGCATTCATTATCTTAATGCTTATCTTTTATTTTATATTTTGCATTATCTTAATGCTTATCTTTTATTTTATATTTTGCATTTTCTTAACACTTATATTTGATTTTATACTGTTTATTATCTTAATGCTTATCTTTGATTTTATACTGTTAATTATCTTAACGCTTATCTTTGATTTTATACTGTTAATTATCTTAACGCTTATCTTTGATTTTATACTGTTAATTATCTTAACGCTTATCTTTGGTTCTATACAATGCCCTTATTTTAACGTTGTTGTTATCTTGGTAGTGAATTTAAAGTTTAATTTTGATTGCATTTTAAATACCCACTCTATAAAAATTGTTTTTTAAAATACTTCCTCTATTAAGATCGGCTTTTAATAAAGTGAATTATAATAATTTAATTCGAGACTATATAAGCTTGGTCCGAGGTTTTTCTTGTAGGTTTATTGTTCACAATTAAGTCTCAACTCGTATTTAATTTTCAGAGGGAAACTGAGAGTGATATAAAAGAAGAAAAAATCTGTGTTAGTTGGGTTTTATTTAAATTTAATGTAGATTGTTTGAAGAGGTAGAGCGAGGTGGAAGGATTCCGCTTCTTAATTAATGTTAAGTGTGGTGGTGGGGGAAAGGAGTTTGGCGGTTCGGCCACGTGTAGCAGCAGTGTCGCTGTTGCTGAGGTTACACCAAAACAACCCTCAGTTTAATTACAGGTGAAAGGTAAAGGTTAGAATGTTAGAGGTTAGTTGAGTTTAACAACTCGTTCAAGTCCTGCGCCCTAGTTAAACCCTTATTTGACCCTTATCTCTGTTTAAGGGATAAAACCTCACCCTGATAAGGAAACCCTTGTTCTAAGGAAAACAACCAAAGTGCTCGAGCAATTATACAACCTTGTTTATACGTCTATTTAGAGACCTGGATTTTGCCTTTATAAAGAGCTTTTAGTACCTCAAATAGACACCAGAGCCTTGGTCTAAATGACACCGGTCTACCTCGACTCAACTGAATCAAGTCTTTGCCGCAAAATCTTTGTCACAAAACCAACTCACTGTAGGGATCCAAGTTTAAAAATTGAAACGATAATTTATTAAAAACATGTTTGAATTTATCAAAATATATTGTCTCTATTATATTTCTGAAGCCTTTTGAAAACAAACTTTTCTTTACAAGGCACCCTAAGTTTCATTAATTAATCTCTAACCGTTTAGATACATAAAATATTTTAAAAATGGTTAATTTGCTATCTTTGTCCCCCATATAGTATAGGGGGAAAAATATTGGAGATAGAAAAAAAGTTTCAAGTAAAATTTTATTAGTGATTACAGTAGCATCCAAATATGCTATCAAAAGTATATATTCCAATTTGAAATTTTGAGGTTAGGGGTCTAGGGGCAAAGTGGGGGGTTGACCTTAGTGTACGAATACATGAAAACCAATTTCCCTTTACATGGTAGAGATCCTCCAAGTTTCATTAATTTATCTCAAAGTTAAGAGGGGGGGGGGGACTTTTGGACCACCCTGTATAAAGAAGAGTGTCTGGGTGTATGTGTGTTTTTTTTTTTTTTTTTACAAATCTACAGTATCAATTTTGATCTTAATGAAAATTTTCACACTTTAAAGGTCAAGGGAAAATTAAAATTTGGTACAAAGGATTACGTTACACACACACAGACAGAGAAGATGCATATTTCGTTAAATGTAAGAAACTCTTGCTTCAATAAGACGAAAATATTCTTTAAACTCTTTTGCTATAGTTTCCGAGAAAAAGTCAAATCATATTCGCCAAATTTCAAATATGGCCGACTTCGATCTAGGATATTTTGAGCTTAATAAGTCTTGGAGTAGCTTATAAATACAGATTTGAAATCTACTCACTGCGCTCTTCAAAATGACGTATCATTTGTATACAGGGTTAAATTTTCAGACACTAAGATAATTCTACTGTTGAGAATTTTATAAAAAATGTATATTGTAAGATTCAGCTTTAGAATAAATATAAAATAAGTAATGCTATTATAGTAAGCGGATAAAAAATGCTTCTTCGATAAATTCAATGTATTACTAAATATTCAAAACGAAAATCCTACAAGTAATCCTCTCCTACATTTTTGAGAAAATCTTATGCAAGTTTATATGCTTCATTAAATATTTCATAAATAATTTTTATTTCTTTTGAATTTTATTCATTTTTATCACTCGTATGACTTACATTTTATATACTCGTATAGAATTAAATACAATTTATTATTTAATTTAAAAAAAAAAAAATAACTTGTTTTGAACACATAATGAAAATAAAAAGATTACATAAATAAATTCTACATAAAGTTAACTTGAAATTGAGGTAGAATATGAAAAGTTTTGTGATGAAGCCGAATCGACCCAAGTTTAGGGTAAAAACGGGAAAGGGAAGTGTGGAAGGGGGGGGGGGCGTAGGGAATTTATTGAATCCGTAGCACAGCCCCCCCGGACGCTCCGGATTATTCGGCCTCGATAATTTACCGGAGAAAAAAAAATTCCCAATTTTTTTCTTTTTTTTCTAAGAGTTTCCGAAAATTCCATAACCTATCCCTTGATTTATATATATATTTTATTTTTCGGCCCATATTTATATAACTTTATTTAGGTTTGTTGTAAAACAGTGTTTATTTAGGCTTATAATATAAATAAATAAATATTAATTTATATAAATACTAGCTGGATACCCGTGCTTCGCTACGGAGTTTTTTTATATTTGATAAGTTTATAAACTACCATGAAAGCATACCAATTATTTTACTATTCGAGGATATGTAGATTCTATCCCTCCNTATATTATGTAAATACTGTATAAACAGGCGAGTACAGCGAGCCTTGCATTAATTGTATTACATATTATTGATTACGTGTACTAATACTGTTTTTATTTGTAGTGTTTTTTTTTATTACAGTTATTTGTAGTGAATATTTACTATAAATGCCAAATCAACAGGCGAGCGTAGCGAGCTCGTGATAATATTATTTAATAAAAATTATAGACAAAATAATTTTAATGCTTTCTTCAGGTTGAATAAGAAGGCCAGGGATTCACTAGAATGTTGTCCTGATATCATTATTGAGAACTTAATTCCGGCTGATATAATAGCACATTTCTACGCGAGTTCTTTATGCACCGCATCACTAGTATATAGTATATTTGAAAACAAAAACAGGTTGAAACACGAGGAAAACCCGAGGTTTTTTAAAATATTTAATAAACAATGAAAAATACGTTCTTATGGTGAATATTTAGCATAATATATTAAAGTAGGTATATAAGGGAGATATAACATTTATTTATTAAATGAAACAAACGAGGAATTTAACTTTTTTAAAGTCCATTATATATCTATTTATTTATTTATTTTTTAATGAGAAAAAAAAATGATTCGCATTAGGTTTTATTTTTGTTTTACTAAAATATAAAAAAATCGGTCTGAGACAACTTAGAAAAATGTTCTCATATACGAGTTCATAATTACTTAGCCCAGTTTTATTCTATTTATTAGTTTTCAAGGTTTCGAAAGTACATTTAATTATTAATGGATATTTTATTTTTATTTATCATAAAAATAACATCTCCTCGGTGAGGAATTGAACCTCTCTCCGTCTGTGTTTAAAGTTAAGTTTTGAAGAACTAGATTTTTCCCAAGGAAACAGCTTACGAAAAAGGCTTAAGTGTATTGTTAGACTCGTATTTAAATGAACTACATTTTAGAATTTTTTTAATCAAAATGTCGGAGCGTTTTAGAGATTTTTTTTTTTCACTTTGTTCAAATATATCTGTCTTTATAATATCTCGATTTTTCCTCAGGGTATAATTTTTCTGAACATGTACGACTAATTTCGACAAAATCGGCCCAGTAGTTCCACGAGTCTGCAAAAAGGACTGATAGATATTTTAAAAAAAATAATAATAATAAAAAATAAAACTTTTTTGGGACCTTAAAACGTGTAAATTCGTCGAAATAGAATGTTAGCGTTATCATAATATTTTCTCATTATATGGAAAAGTAAAAGTTTAAATAAATTCTCAAGGGGCTGGTTATAAAAAATAATTAGGTTTTTTTCCTAAACAAGTAATGAAATATGATATTATACTAGTGAACATAAATGTGAAATATTGAGCAAGCATTAAATGTGACATAATTTGTAAGATTTAATGCTAGAAAAGGCTAAAACTTCTATATTTGTGATATCGGCTTGGAGTACCCTTTTCTCTAACGTGGTAATATTTAATTCAGTAACTGCCCAGTATAGAAACATAAAATAAATTTAGATTCTCTGCCTTAGTTTGACTTTAATTGCTCCAGGTGTAATAGACTTTCCTGAATAAATAATCCAAATTAAAAAAGTGCTGTAACTTCTACCGTCAAATCGTTAAAGAAAAATTTATTGTCATACTTGGCTGTTAAAATATACCAACGAATTTCCCCATTATATAGAATGTCCTTTTAGGTTTTTTTTGCCTGGGATAGGGTTATCCCTAAGCAAAGGGTTAGCCTTGACTGTCGTAGTTAGGTTCATTAAACAAACCCGGGTTGGACAACCAACTCTTTATGCAGATGTGTGAATTGTGGTTAGATAATCAATAGTCCAGTCAAATGGTGCATAAAAAGAGCTCAAAGTGGAAAGTTTGGTGTAATTGTTGTTAGTGGCTTATTTTATGTTTTTTGGGGTGCTGAACACGAATCTGAAGTTGTCCAACAAAAATGTTACACCCAAATATGAGAAATCATCATAAAACCACTTTTTACTTTTATTTTTTTAGTGGATTTCGTCTTATAACTTACAAAGCAAGCTATTTACGCAAAAAGTGGAAGAGTAGTAAAATAAAGATGAGAAAATAACCTACAAATTATTTATTTACCATTTTTTTGTAAGTCGAATGGTTTATATGCAAAAGAGGGGTTGAAATAACCGGGAAATCAGTAATTTTTGAAAAATAGCAACAAAAATAATAGAACCTGTGTCTAAGAGCTCGCATTAGTACTTAAATACATATAAATTGTTCAGAAATTCGCTATATTATATTATTTTAAGAATAAGGTTTGTTGCTATTTTTAAAAAATTATTGATTTCCCGGCAGTTAACATAAAATTAACTGCCAGCGCAGTCTTTCCACCAACCGTTTACCCTTCATCCTGTTCCCTCCACCCGCCACATCTTCCCAATATTTCAACTCCCATTTGCGTGAAAACCATACGACTTACAAATAAAAGTTAGAGACATAAAATGTAGATTATTTTCTCCTTTTTATTTTACTACTAGACTACTTTTTGCGTGAGTAGATTGCTTTGCAAGTTATAAGCTGAAAACCAATAAATAACATTTTTTTTTTGTAGTTTTCGATGATTTCTCATATTTGCCGAGGGAAATTTTGTTGGACAACTTCAGATTCATGTTCAGCACCCCAAAAAAAATAAAATAAGCCACTAACAACAATTACACCAAAACTTTCCACTTCAAACTACCATTTGACTGGACTACAAGCTTTCCTTCTTTGGGTGAATCGAATTTTCGGAACTGGCACGTTACCTGATGGCACGTTAGAGCGTCTGGAGAACATCTTTGGGAGTGAATCCGAAAATATTACCGTCGCAAAACCGACCGATGACGATAATTTGAGTGAAAGATGACCGTTTTAGTTGATTTTTGGTTCACATGTTCATTTTACCAATGTCCAAGTCGAGTTTGTTGGACATCGTTGTCCGTCCAAGCTTAATCATAAGCTTCAAATGTAAGATTGGAATTTTTGGACTTGAGTACAAACTGTATTTGAGTACAAATAGTTAGTTACTTTTAATTTTGTCTCTTTTCTAACTCCGTCATGTATAAGTATATGTAGTAAGCATCGTATACTCAGCAGTATGATTTTATAATTTATATTTAATGAAAAGAGTAAGGAACTTTTTGTACCATCATAATAGTGACTCATCTTGGTTTTATACAAACCGAATCTGCTGGTGCTTAATCTTTCCAGAAGCTTACAATTTTATTATCAGCAAAGCCGGGTGAACATTGAGTAGGGGCCAGGTCCGGGAATCGAACCTGTATCTGTGGGTCACCATGTTGTGACCATGACAGATAATGTTTGGCTTTATTGAAATAAGAGCCCACCACACTCTTAGAAGAACTATTATTATTATGTTTCAAATGACTAGGCTGGTCGTAGGAATAAAGCTGTTCCCACGGCATGTGAGTTGGTGAGCTTGACTCGAAGTGTGTCATACCTCGAGGCGTAGGAACTAGGCTATACAAGGCTTGATATGGTTTGTAGTGATTCGACCATTCCCCAAAGGATTCGACAGATCACAAGCCTCCGAGTACGAGAAACTCGCCAAATAGCAGGCCGTGGACACAGCCGTAATGTTGGATTCCCTCGACCAGTGACATATAGGGTGATATACAGAGTATGTTAAGGGACTTGAGGTAGCTAACTCTTCCAGTCAGATTTGCCAAGTCACTGACCGTGGGAACTCAGCTTAGAGCCAACCCTTTCACACGGCGCGAGGTTTGATGAATTTTCAGCCACCTCGAGTGGAACATGTATCCCAATATGAGGCCTAATACTCTCCTGCTACTCTGTTTGACTTCACAAAATTCGCGAGGATGATGAAGTAGCGTGTGATGCAGCAGCATACTTATTGTTCAGTGCTGATTGTATTATAATGAAGAAGAAAACGGATAAACGCAAATGGAATCAGACCCTCAGCCAAAAACATATCCATGTTAATAATAATAACTACACACAATCCGTAATAAATTTGAATACTGATTACGAAAGCGATAAGAAGCACTGATTGTGACGTCTGCACTGCGCAATTTCAATCTCCCTACCAACACAGGGTGTCGGAACAGTGGGACGAGCGTGCTAAGGACCGTCATCCGTCGAGCCACGAGCCTTTGCTGCGTTCTACGACTTGTGACTCGGCGAGTCTCTCGTGAGAGTCACCACGAGCTATATTTCGTCTAACATGTTTCCACGACTCGAGGTATGAAACGCTTCCAGACAGGCTCGCAAAGTTTCAAGCCGTGGGATTAAAATTTTTGACAGGAAGTTTTTTAATAGTTAGGACTCATATAAAGAATATATACAACATAAATATAGAGATATCTTGAAAAACTTTAATATTGAAACAATTTGAAAAACTTGTATATTAAAAATCCTACAACATTCTCGTTCAACACAGTTTGGGTGATGTATCAAGGACCATGAAGCAAGAGGGTTAAGTTAAGGAGGAAGACGATAGGAGGAGTTAAGAGGAAAAGTTAAGAGCCCTCAAGTAAGCTAGTAAATAAATACATAACGTGAACAATCCACAATCGAATAATTTACCTTGAGGTACGGAGCTGTCCATGAGTACAGGGTTTCCAATAGCAGATATAAGTTTGTAATTTTCATCGAATTCAAGATTCAGAAAGCCGACGTACTTAGTGTAACCGTACGCCTGAACTACGGGAACCTTTTTACCGGATCTCTGAGTTACTGTGTGAGGGTACGTAGACGCTGGAACTTCATTTTCCGGTGCCACTCCTAAAAAAATAAAAAAATATTAAATTATTAAAAATAATGAAATCGATGTAACCTGGTTTTATATTGATATAGTAGTAGATATTTTACTTGCAAAACAACTGCTAACTTAGTGATATTACTTGAACCAGTACAGCAGCCAGGGCAGGAAGGGAATAACCCAGATTTATTCACTTACTTAGCTTCACTAATGGTGAGCCATATATAAATACTGCCGATTATATATAAACACTGTAAAAACAGGCGAGCGCAGCGAGCCATATATAAATACTGCCGATTATATATAAACACTGTAAAAACAGGCGAGCGTAGCGAGCCTTCGTTAACCGTTAATAAATATTGACTACAAATGCCGAAACAAATAGGCGAGCGTAGCGAGCCATATATGAATACTGCCGTTTATATATAAACACTGTATAAACAGGCGAGCGTAGCGAGCCTACAATAACTATTCAATAAATATTGTCTACAAATGCCAAAACAAATATAGTACAATAAAATTAGCTCAAAAATTGTCCAAACCCAAACATCCAAAAAAAAAAGTTCAACCCCACGCCAAATTTTTCTATGCCCTCCTCGTAGTAAGTGATAAAAAGTTGCAAGACTTGCAGCGTCGGGTTTGGCCGGGAGGGGGGAGGAAAGGGGGGGTAAAAGGGTATATTTAATCGTTTTTCGCTAATATCTCGAAAACTATGAGGTTTGGCGCTAACTTTTTTATATACTAAATTAATCTATTTAAAATTTGGAACAGAAATAGACTTATGCATTTTTGTGGTAAAGTTAAGGATTACGGAGTTATGAAGGGTAAACATATCACATTTTTCTATTTTGTTTGGAACTTTTAAATGAAAATACATGGTCTTAAATACACTTTTCTACCTTAAAACATGATTCCACACATTTTTCTTCCATCAAATGCCCGAAAATTGTTTTTGGAAGTTGTTTAGGCTAATTTTATAAAACATAAAGTTTAGATTTTTTACGATTGCAGGAGAACTATTTGGTCTACAGGTTTCATTTTGTGCTTGTCTGAAAACCAAATAAATTTACTAAAATTTCTTTTCTTATGGCTTTTCTCGTAAGTGAGCGGTTTTATGCGGATATTGGGCCCGAAACAAGAGCAATATTTAAAATTTCATTTTTGGAAAAACTGCCAATTTTCGAACAGTCATTTCGAAGCTGCAAATTTAGGCTCACCACCCTAACTGTAATAAAAAAAAATCTTTTCAAAACGTTTGAAGGAAAATGAAAAATAGCGTTATTTTTACAGCTTCATAACTCCGTAATCGTTAACTTTAACACAAAAATACATTAGTCCATTTCTGTTTAAAATTTTAAGTAGATTAATTTTGTATATAACAAAGTTAGCGCTAAACCTCATAGTTTTCGAGATATTTGCGAAAAACGATTAAAAATACCTTTTTACCCCCCTTTCCTCCCCCCTCCCGGCCAAACCCGACGCTGCAAGTCGTGCAACTTTTTATCAC
>KZ652328.1:155600-170310 GCA_001010745.2 Gerris buenoi
GAGCGTAGCGAGCCTACAATAATCTTATTTAATAAATATTTACTGCAAATGCTGAATAAAATAAGTGAGCGTAGCGAGCCTTCTTTAATAATTATTATATTATGTAAAAACTGTATAAACAGGCGAGTACAGCGGGCCTTGCAATAATTGTATTACATATTATTGATTACGTGTGCTAATACTGTTTTTATACAGTTATTTGTAGTGAATATTTACTATAAATGCCGAATCAACAGGCGAGCGTAGCGAGCTCGCGATAATATTATTAAATAAAAATTATAGACAAAATAATTTTAATGCTTTCTTCAGGTTGAATAAGAATGCCAGGTATTCACTAGAATATTGTCCTGATATCATTATTGAGAACTTAATTCCGGCTGATATAAAAACACATTTCTACGCGAGTTCTTTATGCACCGCATCACTAGTTTATTATTAAGGTCAGAGGAAATTATTCTTCAGGGTAGCTTAGTTGGTAGAGCGCTATATTGGAAATATAGAGGCCCGTGGTTCAAAACCGGCGCTAGAGTCTATTTTTCTCTGTCTGTTTCCCGTAGTTAATAATAATTATAATTTGATTTAAATTAAAATTTAATCTTTCCGTAGTGTGAATACTACAAAAAACGTAAAACATAAATATGTATATTTTGCAGAATATGTTTATATTAGCGCCTCATCCACTGTCGTTCTTTCACGAAAGACTTTCCTTTTTCTTGATCGTGAAGGAAAGCACGGCATGATTGATAATTAACATGATTATAATCATGTTCATTACCATCCACACAACCACTTTCCTGCACTCTTTCCTGTGAGACGATCCGCTCATTCCATCCTGCAGGCTTGTCGCGTGACTACAGTACCTTCGTTTGATGCCATAAACACAATGAAAGGAACATCTCTATCCTATCCACATGGAACTTATCAGTTGACTAGAATGGAGAGGATGGTGCAACGGGATAACCTTGTAAGATTATAATCCTGCCGTTCTTTCCTCTTGAACCCCATAACTAACACTCTTTCTTGACGGAATCGGCTTTCCTTGCGGAAAGAATGGCAGTGGATGGAGCGCTATTCCTGATGAAATTGTAGAAAATGCAGCACACCTAATACGTTATTTACCTTGGTATCAGGAGTGAGGTATCCGATGACGGCTATGGTGGTGTTCTCTATTTTGAAGAACTTCCAAGGAAACAAGTTGACTCTATCGAGCGCTGGTTCCTTGGTGGTGTCGAGGTTAGCACAGACAGAGGGTGTCTTGACGCGTTCCAGGTAGGGGGCCAGTCCGTCCACTCCGTCGTCGAACTCGTGGTTGCCCAAACTCTAGAAACATACGTACAATAATATTTATTAACATTATTATTTATAAGAAACGCAATCGTTTTAACAAATAGTTGTTTAAAAACCAAGGGAGTAATGAAGTCATTGTTTAGGTTATTAACAATATATAAATATCACACTTTACTAATAATATAATAATTACACGATAAAAAGAACTTTTGGCAATTCTTTAGATTGTTACTCCCTTTATAAAAAAAACAGAGAGGAGTAACAATCTATAGAAGGTGTACGGAATGTTTTTCTTTTGACTGTTGCTCCCATAATAAAATCAGAAGTGTGATATTAATTTTCCTAAAGTACATTCGACTAACAAAAGTACAAGACCAATAAATATAAAACTGAACTCGTGGGGCAAAAAAATCGAAATTCTCAAAAGGAAAAATCAAATTCAAGACCCTAATTTATATATAACAGAAGAATATCCTGAAAAGGTATTGGAAATCAGAAGAAAACTGAAGCCAGAGTTGGAAGAAGCTCGTAGAAATGGAATGTATGCTGTGTTGAAATACGACAAGCTAATTATAAAAGATCAAAACAACCAAGTGAGTAAAAGAAACGGCTTTGAGAACACTAGTAAAGAAATAAATAAAACGGAAAGGAACTTTAGGGATAGTAAGAGAAAGGTATCTCCTTCGCCTGAAGCAACTGGCCCAACCCCACAAAATATCATGAAAAAACCAAGAAACAATGGAACATTCATTCAACAAACCCTACCATTTGCACCTCAGAATAAAGAAAGCACCCAAAACAACACTCAAAATAGTCAGGAACCAACACAAAAAGAAGAAACTGGTAATTCTGTTGGAGGAGCACCAGGTGGAAATGATGAAGAAAGGTCAACTAGTCAATAGCAACTAAAGAAACCAGACAAAAAAGGAAAAGCTATCAAGGAAGGTGATAAAAATATTATAATCTATACATATAACTGCAGAACTCTTAGAGGAAATAATAAATTAAACGAACTAATATCTGAAATTAAGAACATTGAGTGGGATGTGATAGGGTTATCTGAGGTGCGGAGAGACGGGGAGGAACTCATGGACTTGGAAAAAGACAGGACTCTGTACTTCAATGGAAAAGGGAGTGAAGGAGGAACGGCTTTATTAATAAATAATAAATCGGAGAAAAACATTAAAAGTTTTAAATCATATACACACAGAATTTCAAAAATGATTTGGGTAACAAAGGAAGGAAAGAAAAATGTTAGAATAAAAATTTTACAGGTGTACGCACCAACTTCTGAGGCAAGCGAGGAAGAGATAAACACTTTCTATGACAACTTACAATTAGCCTTAGATGAGGATAACAGTAAATATACTATTATTATGGGGGACTTAAATGCAAAGATAGGGAATGAACAAAACAGTAAGGCTGTTGGTGATCATGGATATGGAAATAGGAATCACCGGGGAGAGAAACTAATTGAATTTGCTGAAACCAGGAACCTGTTCATAATGAATACTTTTTACTCCAAGACGGACGATAAAAAATGGACCTGGATCAGTCCTTCAGGATATACAAAAAACGAAATTGATTTTATTATCACTAATACCAAAGAAATATTCAGAGATGTGGAAGCAGTGGATACATTTACCACAGGAAGTGACCATCGACCTCTTAAAGGAATTGTAAGTATCAAAAATACTAAATCTACTAAAAAAACTATTAAAACAAGAAACAAGAAAACAAATTATAATGTAGAAAATATGAGAGAAAATGACTTTGAAAATATCCTCAAAGAAGAAATCAACCTGGACCCTAATGAAAAAAATCTGGAAAGAATAAACAATGAAATAATACGGGCAGTAAAGACAACAACGGAGAAAACAATAAAAAAAGAAACTGGAGAAATAAAAAAGAAAAGAAAATATCCTAAGGAAATCTATAAACTAATGGAAAAAAGAAGAAAGCTGAAAAGAAGACAAGCAGAAAAGATAGAATTTGCAGAGATATCTAAATTAATTAGGAAAAAAATACAGGATTGGAGCCTAAATAAAAAAATAGAAGAACTGGAAGAGGTACTGCAAAAAGGTGGAAGCACAAAAAAATTCTGGAGGTCACAAATAATTGGAAAAAGAAAAATAGTGTCTATGAAAACAGAAGAAGATGAAATCAAGCATGAAAGAGATGAAATATTAGAAATAATAAAGAAATACTATGAAAAACTTTACAGTACAGTAGAGAAAAAAGATGAAGAAAATAACATTAGCAATGAAGAAAATGATATGGCTACTGGTAAGAACAAACCAACTAAAACAAAGGGAAAAAGAGATAACAAAACAGAAATACTTGGCATAATGAACGACGAGATAGAGTGGGCAATAAAAAAGACAAAGAATGGAAAAGCAAGCGGTAGAGATGGTATAGTTAATGAGCAACTAAAAGCTGGTGGGCAAGTAATTAACAGAGTATTAAAAGATCTGTTCAACAAATGCTTGGAAGAAGGAAAAGTTCCAAAAGACTGGCTAGTGGCTCAACTAATGCTGATGTATAAGAAGGGTGACAAACTCAATTTGGATAACTATAGACCCATATGCCTGCTACCTGCAATATATAAAATATTTATGTNGAAGTTAACTTTTAATTTTTGTTATCGCATAGAAAAAATGTTCTTTTGTTCTCCTTAAACTAATAAATGGTATTCTATTCTATTCTATTCTATACATTCGACTAAACATTCTTTTGCCTTAATAGTTATTTAGCCAAAGTCATTCTAAATTTGTTATTCTAAATAACATAAGGGAGTAACAATCTAAAGAAGTACCGGACTTTTTATACACTTAGTTTTTAAATTTTCTGTCATAAATCATAAATTGGAAACCTGTCAAAATGAAGATTGTAAATATGCGACATGTCAAAACAAATAAAATAACTTGGGGATTTTTTCCGAACTAACTTTCCATGCAGCACAATTTGCTGAAATCGAATTAAATTCTGCTGAAAGATGGCTGAACGTATTAAAATAATGCTTGTCATCGTGTTCTGAGCTATTCTAATACTTTTAAATGCCTAGCTATTCGGGAAGTTAAATAAACAGGTCAAGTGAGTGCTAGTCAGCACACAACGAGGGTCCGTAAGCAACACTGTATAGTTAAGTAGTACCCTATTTATGGTGTTTTTAAAATGCTAAAAAGCCTACTTTGAAATATTTTATGGATCTGATGTTCTCAAAACACATAAACAAACTTCTGATGATGTATTTTATTGCCACTAAACCGGACTGTAAACATATAAATACATTGAAAAGACCATAATTATAAAAAAAACGTATTTTGCCAATAAAAAATAAAATAATATTTTTTTCAAAATTTCCAAAAAGTGGTATCTTTACTTTTGGTCGAAGAATGTTCAGGAATTTTTTCAGATTTTTTGCACTTCACATAAGCGAGATAGAGGGGGGGGGGACACGTTTCACACCCACTTCAAACGTGCCTACGCTCGCCCTATCAAAGTTATAACCAAAGAATTATATATTTTTGTAATCAGCTCGACGTACCCTTTAATATGATACCCCTCACGATGTCGAAAAAAAAAATATAAAAAATTTAACCCTTAAGTTTTTTTACCCTAAATTTTTTTAAAAATATTTTTTTATAGTCGCTATATTTTTAACATGTGTGGGTAGGTACAAGACGTATACATGCCAAATTTCAAAGTCATCGGACGAGAGGTGTAGCCGTGAGAGCATGCGACGGACGGACAGACAGACACACGCGCGAAAATATAAGGGCCCTTGGCTTTTTCCTACGGACCCTAAAAACGATAGCAAGATTTGTACTGGACCAACAAACAAGAAAGCAAGCTAATAAAAACGTAGTAAAATATCCAAATTTTTAGGCAATAGTTATTTCCGCTCCAAAAGAGTATAGTAAGACATTGTTCAAATTGTTGTCTAGTCATTGTCAAGGTTATAAACATTGTGTATGTTTGCTAATAAAAATATTAAAATAATCTATGCAGAGAAGAGTCTAGTCTGAGTTTGTATCCGCTATCCTTAGACTCTAAGAGGTGGTTAGAGATGGTTAGAGGTCCTTAGCACTTAGCGTCCCACATATTGGGAACCACTAGACTAGACACATCAGACAGACAGACATTTAAACTATTTTTGGACTCAGGGGACCATAAAATATAAATTTATCAAAATCTCTAAATAGAATATTCGCGACATCACATCATTTTTTTTTTTAATTAAATGCAAATAAAACATATCCTGCAAATTAGTGTGGCACATAGCTTTCTCGCATTCTATCACGTACGTACGGTATGCTTTAAAAACCTTATTATTGTCTAAAATATTTCTAATTGTTTCCCACTAGCTTTTAAATGTGTAATTTTTTTTTTTTTTTTTTTTTTTTTAAATTGAATAAAAGAAATTTAGCAATGTTTAATGTGCACCGGTTAATGGTTATGTTGTTTAATATGCTTAAAATTTAGCTGGGGCTTTCTGCGAGCTATGTTAGATACACCATTACAATTTCAAAATCAGATAACTACTTCTGACAATGTAGGTGTAAATAAATGTATGTTTTTGAAAGAAAAACTAATGGGTACAGACAAAATCTTAAACGAGACCAAAAATGGGCTTGTTGTGACCTTAATGCGTAGGCTTCCATGGGTAGACTCATAGGCAATTAATATTGAAAAACGCCTAAAGTATAGATTGACCCACAATACTTATATGCATTGCCTTGAAATGCATTATCAAATTGGGAGGTTTAAAAAAATGCACATAATACATAAATCAAACAAGTAGGCACGCTTTACGTAAGTACGTGAGGCGATAATCGTCGCATTCTGTACGATCGTTTAATTCATGTAAAATGTCAAGATTTTATACAAAAATGTTCAGTAAATTTTATCGAATTTGGTGACACATGTCTCATATCTTGGGTATTACTTTTCGTCGTCATATATATCTAACATCCCTCAATTAAAAGTAGAAACCTTTGAAATTTCAAGATCGAATGTGAAAAATCAAAATTTTTATATGTAATAGGACTTAAAAGATGCTCAGCAGCTGATAATTTAAAAATCAATTAGTAATTTTGATTTTTTTAAAGCTATTTAAAATTCTTTCTTAGGCCCAATATTTTCTATCTCATTTAGTTTTTGAAATATTATGAATTTTTAAGAAATATTCGTTGGAAAAAAAAAAGAATAAATCGATATCTTTAAAACTATTGAGAAACGGGCAAATGCTTACTCGAAATTTTTTGTTGCATTTAACCCATAGAATCCACTAGTTTACATAAGGAAACGTTTTTGGCATTAGTTTATCAGGAGAAAATAAACATAAGGAAACGTTTTGGCATTAGTTTATCAGGAAAAAATAAACATAAGAAAACGTTTTGGCATTAGTTTATCAGGAGAAAATAAACATAAGGAAACGTTTTGGCATTAGTTTATCAGAAGAAAATAAACATAAGGAAAAGGTTTTGGCATTAGTTTATCAGGAAAATAAACATAAGGAAACGTTTTGGCATTAGTTTATCAGGAGAAAATAAACATAAGGAAACGTTTTGGCATTAGTTTATCAGGAGAATCCCACGAAGATAGAAATTTTTATAATCATTGACTTTGGTTTTGGGCTAGTGGAACAATACTAATGAAAACCAAACTATTTTTTGACAAAATCGACATCGATCGAAATTTGTTTTAGACTCTTAGCTCAAAATATAACTATAGATTCTCAAGATATAAATTTTATTTTTATTGTATATTATTAGCGGTAAATATGTTTTAAATATCTATTTTTAAGTACTGTAATTCTTTTATTAACTGTACGAAGGTATTTTATTTTATTCTATTAATTTAACTATTGTCCCTTGATTGTATGCTGTGTCTTAATGAAGAACAGATTCCCTTAGTTTTTGGTTCATTGTTTATTTATTTATTTAATAAAAATAAATAAATAAAGTGTTTCTTTCTCTTACGAAACCGTATTTTTACTACGTTTTTATTAGTTTGCTTTCTTGTTTGTTTGTTTGTCCAGTACAAATCTTGCAATTGGTTTTTAACTAACTTCCCAAGTAGCTAAACATTTAAAACTTTAAGAGTAGCTCAAAACACGATGACAATGCATTATTTAAATACTTTGAGCCATCTTTTAGTAGAATTTAATTCGTTTTTATCTAATTTTGCTGTGTGGAAAGTTATTTCGGGAAAAATCCGCAAGTTATAATATTAGCAATCTTTTATTTTGACGAGTTTTAAATTTGTAATTTTTATTAAGAGGTAACCATTGAATGATAGCAAAATGTAAATCATATGAAAATTATAAATAGTCTGCCAATTAGTGTGGCACATAGCTTCCTCGCATCCTATCACGTACTTTATTGTTATATTAACATTATGCTATATTACTTTATTGGTAATTGCTTATTGATTACAAAAAATATTAACAGTTTTTAGCAATCTGTTGGTTTTACTAAAAAATTTGATTTGAAAATAAAAAAATAAAAAATGTTTGTCTCATTGGATAGATGAAGTTTGATTTTTTTCCCGACCTAAAATTCCAATTTTAAATTATAAGCTCGCATTTACGCGAGCGTGGCGTGTGAAAGCTTGAACGGATAACGTTGTTCAACGAACTCGTCCTAAGCATTGGTAAAATGAACATGTCTACCAAATTTCATCAAAATCGGTCGTCATTTACTCAAGTTATTGTCGCACGTTTCATTATTCGTGGATACACAGACCGACAGACATACAGACAGACACGGAACCAAAAAAATGTTCCCTGATGTCTAAAACGGATTTCTTTCTTGCAATTTTTATAATCGGAGATATAAAACTTTTTCGTTCTCAAGAGTGAACACAATACTTCCGTTACCTTCGGTAAGCTCGGAAGCAAAATAAGTTAAACATTTGATAGCGTAGATTATAAAAAGTTATTTTTATCTTGTGATTATTAAACATTATCTTATTATGAATCTCATGAATAAGATACCGTATTATATGCTTAAGAACCTACGAAATCCTAAAAAGTACTTGGATGCAGGTGCTTCCCTGTAATTTTTATAGTAAATTTTGATAAAAAATAGTTATTTACGCACCAAGGGAGTAAAGTAAGTGATTGCACCCTGAGCGATGAAGTTGGTTCCTGAGGCGAAGCCGAGGGAACCAACTTCATAACGTTCATAACGTTCACTCTCGAGGCGAAGCCGAGAGAGTTAATTATCGCGAGGGAGCAAGTGAATTTTACTCCCGAGGTACGTACAAGATTTTACCTCCAGAAGGGTGAAAAAAAATAATTGAATAAGATGTTAATTTTAAAGTATTTTATGTTAAAAAAGTAAACATTTTTATATTTAAACAAATTGATAAATACTAATAATTCACCAGATAAGTTTATTCTTGTTAAAATTAAATCATAGATAGTAATTAGTAATTATTTGAATTTCTATGCTAGGATAAATGGGAGATCAGTTGGTAGCTGAGTTGTGTATTGACAACTAACGTATAATCATCCATATGAGTAGATCTACATTTAGAAATAATAATTTCTCTTTTAACTTTTAGTTTGTTTAACTGATGAGTCATCATGACAAACGTCGTGAAGGATATGTGTGAAGATGACATTATAGATTTAGACAATAAACAATAGTTAATAAATGAAACGTGTATTAGCACCAAGCTTATTTACTTGTGCTTATCACTTGGGCAACACTGGAGGGAATCATGAAAGTTCATGATTCCCTCCTTTCTCATTACTCCCTGTTGAGCCCGACCGGGTGCAATGAGCTACTTTCCTCCCTGTAAACTAGGGAGAAAAGTTCACTTTTTCTCCCCACTGGAGGTAAAATAAATTATAAATAAATTTAATGGGGAAATGTCAAACAAACTAACAAATATAAAACTCTAGACGAAGAAATTTTGTATATATATTGAAAGTTAGGAGCGAATTTTATCGGATAGATTTTTTTTTTCTCGTTTTTAACAACAAAGTTAAAATTTAACAGAATTCTTTTATAATATCAAAGTTTTGATATTATAAAAGAAATGTTTATTACTAAAGGGAATAAGTTAGTAAGATTTGTAGACAAGTTAAAGGGGCTTAAGTAAGTCCAAGTTAAAGTGTCGGAGTAACAAGTAATGCCCTGGCTTAGTGCTCTCTAAGTCCCTAACTTACCAAGTCCTACAACTTAACTGTCTCTATACTTAGTTAAGTTAAGCTGGTATAGCAACTCTCATCTCTTTCTTTACTTCATCTAGAAATATAATACATAATTACAAGATAAAATAAACTTTTTATATACTATGTTTTTAGAGTTTCGAGGTCGTCCTAGAAACCCTTATGCTTTTGGTAGTGTGTCCGTCCGTCCGTCCGTCGCAACTTGGATTATATCTCCCAACCTACTGACGCTATTGACTTGAAATTTGGTATATAAGTTAAACTTTTTTGCCCAAAAACAGAAAACCTATTGCGAACTTTAACACTCCAAATTTCTGCGATCTGCGATCAATTGCGATCACCGCGCAATATTTTACATTTTTTGTAATTTTCAAGTTGGGTATCATTTCAAAGGTATTGAAATGTAGATTACAAATATGTATCGCATTTTCAAAATGGCGGCCATTTTACCCCCCAAAAAATTCAAACAAACCCAAAATTTACCCCCCCTGCACTACCCCATTAGAATAGGTCCTAAAATAAGGCAAAAATACATAAATATAAATCTCTGTAGTCCAATAAAATTTCCAGGAGTTGATTTAAAAAAAGTAAAATTTTAGAATTTTTAGGGGGGCGTAACTAGGGGGCCCCAAAATTTTTGTGATTTGAAAAATCGAAGTTGGGTATCATTTGAAAGGTATTGAAATTTGGTTCACAAAAATATATTTTGTTTCCAAATTGGCGGCCATTTTACCCCCCTAAAAATTAAAACAAAACGCAAAAAAAAATGTCCCCCCCCCCGCTAGCCCAATAGGACAGGTCCTAAAAATAAGGCAAAGACACAAAAATATGCGTCTCTGTGGTCCAATGATATTTCCGGAAGTTGATATAAAAAAGTCAATTTTTAAAAATTTTAGGGGGGCGTAACTAGGGGGCCCCAAAATTTTTGTGATTTGAAAAATCGAAGTTGGGTATCATTTGAAAGGTATTGAAATTTGGTTCACAAAAATATATTTTGTTTCCAAATTGGTGGCCATTTTACCCCCCTAAAAATTAAAACAAAACGCAAAAAAAAATGTCCCCCCCCCCGCTAGCCCAATAGGACAGGTCCTAAAAATAAGGCAAAGACACAAAAATATGCGTCTCTGTGGTCCAATGATATTTCCGGAAGTTGATATAAAAAAGTCAATTTTTAAAAATTTTAGGGGGGCGTAACTAGGGGGCCCCAAAATTTTTGTGATTTGAAAAATCGAAGTTGGGTATCATTTGAAAGGTATTGAAATTTGGTTCACAAAAATATATTTTGTTTCCAAATTGGCGGCCATTTTACCCCTAAAAGAATTCAATAAGCGCATACCGAAGATAGTAAAGAATAATAATATATGCACATCTTGATTTTTAAAAGTGAACCATAGATGTTTTTGTTTAAAAAAATATATAATAATAATTATAATTAATTCTTGTGACCGAAGAAACCCTTTTAGTAGCTTGCTGGCAAGAACTTGACGGGATTTTTTTAATTTTCTTTTGAATCGTATGTAATGTTGATGATATAATTATTGTTATGTATAATATTAGTGAACAAAAAGTTCCGAATATATTTACTTCACATTAATGTCAACCCTCTAGAGAGCTGATCTTAAACCTATAAAAACACAAATCTTTGTACAACGGATCTCACCAACACCGAATCTAAATCGTAGCCATCGATATACCCCCCGTACACATTAGTGATATAAGTCATTAAAAATAACCATATAATTATATACCTGTATACAAACATTAATCGGGATTTCAAAATATTTGGGACACGATTTAATTTTATACGATTTATTTAATAGATTGCGAAATCCAAAACTGGTCTTAACATTTTTCTTGTCCGTCTGTCAGTCATTCCGGTTTCTCCTCAAGCCGGAATTTTAGCAATATAATTATATATTGCTATGGACATGGCCAACCACATATTCTTAAAAGGCGCTAAAAGATTGACTTGTATACAAAATTCTAGCTTGATATTAGTCAGACACTTTATTGCACGCTATCTCCTGCTGAAATTTACTTTAGGATTTAGGCACCAATTAATAAGAGATATTTCCTATATCATGCTAGGAACAAGACGATACAAGTTGCTGCTACGTCTTCTGGATCGTAGGTCTAAACTTACTTTAAATAATAAACTTCGCATTTACAATGTAGTCTTAAAACCAGCTTGGACCTACGGTCTAGAAGTATGGGGTAGCACCAAGCCTTCCAACTCCCATCAAATTCAAACTCTCCAGTCCAAGATCCTAAGAAAAATCACAGATGCTCCTTACTACGTATCCAACCTCACTCTCCATAACGATCTCAATGTTCCTTTTGTTAGAGACCTATCTATATCCCGATACCATAAATTTCACGAATCCTTATCCAATCACACTAATCCTTTAGTTGAAATCCTCTCCTCCCAATCCATCCCAGATGACCCACCTCGCCGCCTGAAGAGGCAGTGGCCCAGAGACCTACTAAGAATGTGATTAATTATTGAAAATCACTTTTATTATTATTCGAAATTCTTATTATTGTATTATCATTACTGTCATCACAATTTTAATCCTCATGCAAAAGGAGTAGTCAATGGACTACTACCTTTATCAAGTAAGTCAATTGCAGGAAAAACTTGTATCATTAACACTTATAACATTTATAATATACGTAGTTGTGTTACTCAATAAAGTGAAAAAAAAAAAAAAAAAAAAAAAAAAAAAAAAAAAAAAAAAAAAAAAAAAAAAAAAANGCGGTTATTAGAGTACCTACCTACATTTTATTTTATTTTTATAACTTCCTGACGTTTTTGAGATGTTGTATCGATACAAAAATGTTCAATATGTCATATAGTTTGAAATAAAAAAAAAATTTAATAAAAAATAATTTTTAAGTTACCCTACCGCCTTAAGGCTTTCTATATTTACCCCTACTAAGAAAAAAAGCCACTAGGCCGGTATGAGGGGTGGGGGGGCAGCGTCATTTGTAGGTAAAAAAGAAGGTTTTTTTTACTCCATTTCAAAAATCATAATATAATCATACATATTCATATAATAGTATATGAAATATGCGTTCTCTCTGCTACGCGCTAAGACGTGTGTTGTTTAAAGAAATTGTATGTTTTATATCCGTTAGCTGTCGTTACGTGTATGTTGTGAATAACGCTGTAATATTTAAGACAATTAATGTCTGACATCAGAGAATTATTTTGGTTTATAAGTGCACTAGTTTGAACATGTTAGTATTGTATATGTATATTGAACATGTTTTCATGTTGTCGTATGTTACAATATATGCATATATATATATATATATATATATAAGGTGTTGTGACAGTAATCTCATGCCGAGGGTAAGGCATGTTTACATGCCAGACTAAGACTCCCAAGATTTACATGAAATTAACATGGGATCGTGTACATGCCGACATGTTACCCTCGTCTCACTAACACATGCAAATCCCTCTCTCTGCCAATTTCAAATATTTACTCTTAACGGCTTCACTGTATATCACTGTAAATATTAACACAATCCCAGACACAACTATTCTCCTCTTATTTTACATTTTATATACATTTTTTTTTATTCTTAACCAAAAACTAAACCTTAAGCTGTGATTTATTTTTACTCTCTCATACAAAGAGAAAGTATTGCAATGGAGAAAGTATTCCAATTAGATTTGGATGGATTTACACGTTTTAAGGTCCCTTGAGTCAAAAAACTTGTTTTTTTTTTGTTTTTTTAATGTCTCGTCGTTGCAGACGTGTGGATCCTAAACTGCATCAAGGCCAATTTTGACGGAATTTGGCATATACATGCTAAGAAAAATCATGAGGCAAAATCCAGAAATGAATTTCAGTCTTAAATTTGGGGGTGAAACCCCCCAAAAAACTCTTTAAAACATGAGAAAAAAAATATTTCTCGGAAATGGTTCCGACAATTTTGATTAAAAAATTCTAAAATGTAGTTCATTTAAATATGAATCAAATGATATAAGCCGTTTTTCCGAGAACCGTCTAGCTCATAAGAAAATAGCTTTCAACGCGTACGGAGAGAGGCTAGATTAGAAGTTGTGATAAATTTTGATTAAATGTTTAATAATAATGAAATGTACCTACGAAAACATAAATAGACTGGCAATTAGTGTGGCACATAGCTTCCTCGCATCCTATCATGTACTTTATTGTTATATTATATTAACATTAACATTATTGTTTTATTACTTTATTGTAATGTTGTGTAAAAACGTTTTAAGGTCTTACGTTTTAAGGTCATACGTTTTTAGGTCTTACGTTTTAAGGTCTTACGTTTTAAGTCTTACGTTTTAAGGTCTTACGTTTTAAGGTCATACGTTTTAAGTTCATACGTTTTAAGGTCTTACGTTTTAAGGTCTTACTGTTTAAGGTCATACGTATTAAGGTCTTACATTTTGAGGTCTTACGTTTTAAGGACTTACGTTATAAGGTCTTACATTTTAAGATGATTAATATTTTAAGATTAATTTGTTATTAGTTTATTGCTTGCTCAAATAAATTAGTAGTAATATTTTAATTATAACCATTTGTTTATTGATAAAAATATAAACACAATATATTCACCAATTTATATATTTTTTTCTGAATTTTTCTGTTTCAGCATTTACCCAAAATAAATAAAAAAAAAACATAGTAAAAAAAGGGGTTGTACTTGGATAACTTTAAATTAAACTAATAAATTAAAAAAGGAAATCAAAAGTTTGAAGTACTTTTGATAAAATCAAGTAATCAAGCATATCTCTGTTTAAAGTTAAACTTTTATCACAATAAAAGCAAAATTAAAAGCACCACGATAAGCCTCAAACAAACCACCCAACAACTTTTGAAAATGCTTTCGCAAAATTTTGAACTTTCTTTGGACAAGTTAAAGAAAGCCAGGTAAGCCTGGGTATCGCTATTTAACTAAATCCCCCCCCCTAGTTAATTTTTTTTTTAAATTGAACCCAATTTGTTTTTGTGTTTTTTGTGCCCCAATTATTTTTGTAAAATTCCAAGTATATTCCCAAAATATAATTCCCAGTATATTCATATGTTCAAAGTATTTGTTTTTTTTTGTACAAACGTATTTAGATTACTGTTTGCTAATAAGGTGTGTGTATTTTTTTACAATTTTTTTTTCACTGTGTAAATTTTTTCACTACTAATTTTTTTTTTTTTTTTTTTTTTTTTTTTTTTTTTTTTTTTTTTTTTTTTTTTTTTT